>VCDM03003230.1:32157-42615 GCA_012977825.3 Pteromalus puparum
GCATCAGGCCATGCCGCACCAGGCCCTCGTTGGAATTTATCATTGGGTGCGTATGCAAGCATAAATTTGAAGGTCGTCTTAGCTTAGAGGTAGAGTTGACCGCAGAGCCATTCAAGTACGTCTTGTAAGTCGTTAACGCTAAAGACTTGAACAGCAGGGTCCAGGACAGAACCCTAGTGTATCACCCAAGATTGGTTTTCAGCATCTGAGTTTACCATTTTTATTCGAATAACCATTGCCGTGCTTGCCCTGTATGTAAGCATTTTTATCCACAGGATGGGCTGCTCCTAGAAAACCCCAACTTCTGCAGTTTTAGCTAAGCAATTTCGTAGGCGGAGATGGTATCAAATAGGCTTTGCATGAAGTAAACAGCAGCAAAAGAGTCACCGCTCTTTTTCGTTTGATGGCCATCGTTATGTCATCAGTCAAATTTTAGTAACGCTTGTCGTGTACTGTGGTGTTTTCTGAAACCTGCCTGTGGAGGTCTAGTATAGTGATTTTTATTGAGATACTCCGTGATCTGGGTGTGAGCAATCTTCTCGAGTACCTTTGAGAGGAGCAGAGCAGTGCAATTGGACGAAAGTCCGTGACATTCGAAGGCAGGTGCTGGTCTTCCTAAGAGCTATCAACTGCGCCTGCTTCCAGATACCCGGAAAAATTCCCTGAGCGAAGGAGCAGTTAAAATAGATTAAGCACGAAGTCGCAAATTGGAGGGCCCTTATACGACTCACACACACACACACACACACACACACACACACATGTACCCATACACAAACGCATGCACACACACACCACACACACGCATTCACACACACCACACACACACACAAACACACAAACACACACACAAAATTTTATTACCATGCCCCCTTTTTAATTAACTATCCCTCTCCCTGCAAAAACTGGTATAGCGATGACGTCACTGACGTCTCGCCATACCAGTATATATTTAGAGATGATGAGGGTTCTCTATCTTCTGCACTCCGATAGAGTTAAAGGCAGGAAAGGGATCAGACTAGGTTAAGTCAATGATAAGACACTCGGTATAAATTAAGACTAATATTATATTGTAAACTGATAAATTAACAAGAGACCGAAAAGTCTGTCCCGATCGGCGGCCAGGCCGTAACTTGTCCTGCAAGCTCGCCTTGCGCTCGCCACGGCGTGGTGGTCCGCCAGGCGGCGCGTCGGTCCAATGGTGGTGTCGGAGGGGACCGCCACAGCTACTCCCCCACCAGTGATGAGGGCGGATTGCCCGAGGAACGACGAAAAATGATGCCTGTTGAGGGTGAAGTTCTGGCTGGGTGAGGGCGGCTGCGGATGACGAGATGACGATGGGTCGGAAAAAGGTCAAAAGAAGCCAGATCCCATATAGGCTGGTTTGAGGTAGACCCAGGAGTCCGTCAGCAGAAAGCCTGTAAAACCGGTGTCAAAAAAAAAAAGAAATCATGTCTGCCTGGACAGCGTTCAAGCGAAGTCTGCGAAGTCAATGAGGTTGTCGATGAAGTGGCCGGCGACCCGGAGCCCAGGGTCAGCGGCGTTAAAAAGCGTCCTTCGGTGAACATCCTCGGGTGCCGGAATGCACCAGGACATCGGTGCCAAGGATGCGGATGAAGCCGGACGGTGCGCTATGAGTAGCCTAGCTGCGTCTGTCCGAGGGTACCAGCGACGACTGCGATGGAAGGAAGACCGGAGCGGGCGTCGCCGAGCGTCCTCGACGGTGCTGGCCCCTGCGCATAGTCGAGCGCATGGCCTAGTGTCGCTGGTGGCCCTCGAGAAGCGATGGAGCGACGGCCACGAGCGCGATGATATGTTGCTGCCAGGACGACGATCAGAGCCATGCTCGGTCGTCGGGAGGATGAGTCCGGTGTTGGCAGGGGCGGCTCGCTGACTGAACCGACGCCGCTTGACGAGATGGATGCTGATGATCGGCTGACTGAGCGTATCACTGGTTTGGGAGCGGTGGGCTCGTTGCTGAACGTCCATGAAGTCATCAGCGAGATGTTGCTGGGCCAGCGATGGGCTAGACTTCGAGGCGTCCGTTGCTGACTGCGCGGAGTTTTGGAGCCGCGGCGTGCGGCCGTTCGATGCGCGGGACGAGACGCGATGAGGCGCGAGATGCCACGTAGCGTGTGAAGCGCCGCGGTGTGTTGAAGAGCGCCACTGGCCTCGCGATCGGCGAAGATCGGTGCTCGCGGGACGCGCGTGATGTGGCGCGCGCGAAATGGCGGATTCCGGGGACGGCGTAAAATGGCCGTCTTGGCGAGAAACGCGCGACGTGCGAAGGCTCAGTGCGACCGATGATGAGCGTTCCACGAGAGACAAAGTGAGAGTCCGAGGTGATGGTTTCGACCAGTGGAACTCGCGACGGCGAGGCTGTGCCACGCACCAGGACTCTGCGAGCGAGGACGACTAAAAGAGCGAAACCTCGTGACTCGCGCGCGCGGAGCGAAGAGAAAAGCGACTCGCGTCTCGCGCGCGGGTGATGACTGCTAGGCGAGAGCCTGGTGGGGCTGAGGCTCGCGGAGCTGCTGGCGCGTCGCTGCAGAGGGCGCCGGCAGGCCACGCCGATGATGCTGACGTCGGCGGCCGCGAGGTTGCTGATGATGCTGGTGTTGCTGCATGGCCGAAGTTGGATCTCGAGGAGCCTCTCCGCGACGATGGCTGATGAAGAGGCCGGAGCGGGACTTTCTCGGAGGCTGCTGAGCGGCCCTGCAGAGCTGGTGTTGGCTGCGTTGCACCTAGGGCGATGATGGCTGGCGGGGCGTCGTCGTCGGCGCGCAGTTGATAATGGCCGGGCGCTGCCGACGGTGTCGTTGCTGGTGTTGCTGATGCCGTTGGGTGCGGGAACGCGCGGTGCGAGGCTCGGCGCGCGGCTGAAAATGGCCGACTAGGCGCGTGAGCGAGAATGACCGCGAGACGTGCGAGCACGAAGCGCGACGAGGCGCACGAAATGGTGGCTTTGCGCGACGGGAGGGCGTTCCCGGCGCCAAGTGACAGGTTTCGCGAGGTCGCGACGAGAAGAGCGACTCGGGCCTCGCGAAAGGATCCACCTGTCCTGGAGCTGGTGGTGATGTTGAGAGCGAGGCGCCGGGGACGGCGATGATGATGTACGTGGCGTCGGTAGCTCGAAGCGCTGGAGACTACCGTTGATGTAGAGCCGCTGATGTTGCCGTAGATGATGCGCAGCTGGTGTCCGATGGTTTCGTGGTCGTCGATAAGCCGTCGTTCGCTGGTCTCTCGATTGCATCGAGAGCTGCAGGTCTTGGACTGCAGCGAGTTGAAAGCATTGGCGTGCGGCTACAAATGGCCGACGCGAGACGTTGATGAGTTGTTTGACGAAAGACGGGTAAAAGCGTCGTCGCGCGGCTGTAAAATGGCCAGCGTGAGACGTGGCGATAAAAGCGTCTGCGTGGTGTAGAAGACCAACGCGAGACGTGGAATAAAAGCGTCTGCGTGGTGTAGACAACCAACGCGAGACGTGAAGTTGTCGATGTCGACCAAAAATAAATAAAATTGTCGTCGCGCGGCTGTAAGATGCCGGCGCGAGACGATGGATAAGTCGGTGTAAGGCCGACGAGAAGTTAAAAGCTCGAAGTGAGCGGAAGGCTGCTAGCCGCCGAGAGAAAGCCAAGACGAGCTACGAAGAGAGCGAGCTCGCTGTAGAGGCTACACAAAATGTCGCGTGGCGTAGAAAATAACGCACACACGATGACTCGACACTAGCGAAGTTCTAAGTCGGGGTCACCACTTTAGAGATGATGAGAGTTCTCTATCTTCTGCACTCCGATAGAGTTAAAGGCAAGAAAGGGATCAGACTAGGTTAAGTCAATGATAAGACACTCGGTATAAATTAAGACTAATATTATATTGAAAACTGATAAATTAACAAGAGACCGAAAGGTCTGTCCCGATCGGCGGCCAGGCCGTAACTTGTCCTGCAAGCTCGCCTTGCGCTCGCCACGGCGTGGTGGTCCCCCAGGCGGCGCGTCGGTCCAATGGTGGTGTCGGAGGGGACCGCCACATATATACTACTGATAAATATTATTATATATAATAAGTTACAATTTTGAGTTCATATATAATTTGGCTGTTAACATAGTACAAATTTTTGAAAATCGGCCATTAGAGTGAAATCATATATATATATTTTTGCCTATGACGGCTTCTTGAATGGTCTTTTGCACGGTCTTTTAAATTCCAGCTGCAATTCCGGCGTTTCATGTGCTTTCTGTTTTTTCTGGCACTCTTCGTAATTTTTTAACCACGCAGTTATTCTCTCAATTTCTTTTTTCTCGGCCTCCTCCTTTTGCTGTACGCACCGCAACGAAAAACCGCATTCCAATAGTTTTAAGGTATGCTCATGAAGCAAACCTTGCCAGCTGTCTTTGAGCTTTCTTAATTGATGCATCTGTTCTGAGTTGGCGTTGATAACTAAGTGACTGAAGTAGTCGTCGATATGCTCTGCATACTAAGTCTGATAGGGACCAGCTACATTTTTGAACAAGGAATCCATTAGGTAGAGTACAGGCAGTTTGATGATCTGATCTGCTGCATTCATGTAATCATGAATTGCCTGTATGATGCTAGGCGCGCAAGAAATATGCTGTTTGGCCAGACGGGTGAGTTCCGTGATTCTGGACCTGGACGCAGATCGCAAGCTCATCAACTTGGTGTTGAAAATATCCATTTTCTTCAATTTGAGTGTGAGTAAAAAATACGTTCAATCCAAATGTTGCACAGATTTGATGAAGTATAGTGCAGCGCTAATATTTTATTGAGTATAGCCAAATATTAGCACGAACACAGATGTACAAACAAATGTATAAATTTTAAACGAATTGACTGACAATCTGTAACCAAAGTTCTAAATATGTCGAAGTAGCTCTGTTGAGGAACTTACACAGACTGATGTTGAAATGCCAAAAACTTCCCTTATAACGGCATGTAATCTGCTGGGATGGGAGATTCGGCCGTACCTAAGATCGGTAATTAGGCCCGGCCGATGGGGGGTTCTAGGCGTAGACCCATGGGTCGACTATAGATAGCTCGAGCACCTGTTATATTGCAGTTATGCCAAACAAAAGTTGTTCTTACCAGAAATTATCAAAAAGACAATACTAAAGGGAACAATGAAACTATGGCAACAAAAGGAAATTCGGATTTTATTATTGCGTGCACATAGGAAGAAGTAACGGTATTTTCATGTACTAAACCGCTCGGGCATCAGTAAGATTAAGTTCGAATCCATTAAGTAGCTGTTATTGTAGAATAACTATACACTGTTAAACATATATGAGATTAAAGGGAAGTTACTTAAGGATTTTATGTAATTTTAGGTTCTCAGAGTACACTAATTAATTTCAACTAACTCCAAAGTCTCATGTAAGTTTGTTTTACGACGAAATAAATGATGGATCCGCGGGTGAACCAAGTCAGGGGTGGAGCCGGATAGACCAAACATATGGCCCCCGTCACCCGTGATTCACTCTGTGGCAGCCGCGTCACACGCTTTTGCTAACAAACACACTCGCACACACAGACACGCATACCGTACAGACGCTCTCCGTCGCCGAACAAAAAGCAAGCACAGACACAAAAGACAGTTCCCTGGAAAGCCATAAAACGATTTTCATTTAGTGGGCCCAGGCAAGACGGCCCGGCGCGCTTACCAGACGGGGCGTGGATTTTCCCCGGCAGGAACGACGCACGCATAGCGCAGAACCCCGCCGTCGCAATCCACAGTCCCGTTAGGTTACAAGAACAAAGAGCGATCGACCCGAGTTCGCAGATCAACAACACAACGGGACTGTCGCCTCCTATCAAGTCAAATGACGCCGGGTCCTCTACTGACGCTTCCGCTAGAGGGAGCAACCGCCTCCGCTAGAAGAAGCAAGCGGAAGTGGGAGGAGTGTCTCCCTATAAAACCCAAGACGCATGACCAGGACGGCAGTTCCCTTTAGTCTACGACGACCTGTAGGTCACTACACTACACTCAGATTTGCGACGGGGTGACCGTCTAAGTACTAAGTAGTCCTCTCTCTCTCTCTCTCTCTTTCTCCATGAGGCTCTGTCCGAACTGCATCACCATTAATAAGTACTTATATTAGATGGTATGCATTGTAGAGACAGAGAGAGAGCCGAGAAACAGCCGAGTAGCCGTTAACTCACATGGAGAGAGAGAGACAGAAGTAGTAGCAGCCGAATAGCAGCCGGGAGATAGAGAGAGAGAGAAGTACATAGCAGCCCGCCGCACCACTACCAGTTCAAGCACACGCACGCACATCAAGCCCGAGCAGTGCAGGCATCATCGGAGCCGCGCGAACCGAGAGCAGAGTAGGCAGCTGGGAGGGGGAAACTCCGAGCAGCGGCGAGCGCTGGCATAGGTCGCGAGAGTGTATGGGTGAGGCAGCGTATGCCTGTATTGTCGAAATCGACGTTGTAAACGTTAAAACAAAGATTGTCAGAATATGTAAATATGTGATAGATAAATGAAGAAGATGTAATTTGGTAGTTATAAGAAGTATGTTCTGTCAGAAAGCGCATAATCACGATGTAAGTTGAATGTGTTGTAGAGTGCCATGCGCGAGAAGAAACTGTGCGAGGCGACGCGACACGAGTCCGAGTAGTAGGACTCGTTCACTTTGTTCTGAGCAGCAGCCCGATCAACAGCCCTCCGGTTTTCTCTTTTGGTATAGCTTTTTGATAGTTTTTTTTTCCGCGCGCTTCGCCATGGGAAACGAGCCAGCATCAGTACGAGAGGAAGGTTGCTGTCCTTGGTATAATTAGAGTAGAGGTAAAGCGTCGTGATTGATTATCAGCCGTGTGTGCGGGCGGATAACTCCGGAAAACTCCAAAACGGAGAGGTTGCCTCGTGGCATAATTCGACATATATTAGTGCGCATTGAGAGAAAGTGTGTGTGCGAAGTGATAATTACAGCCGGGAGTAATATTTATTGCTACTAGATCAAAGTATGTTAACCTTTTCAGTCGGGATTACAGTCGGTATGTTCTTATTAAACAAGTTTTAAAGAGTGAATTAAGTGAGTAGTGTACAATTATTTTCCCTTTTTCCTCGGCCGAATCTCCTCAGAGAGCAAGAGTTCTCAATAGTCGGCAACGCGAAAAGCAGAGCAGTTTCGGGATAGGTTTATCACCGGCCTGGCGCCTTGAATAAATCTCGGTCGGTAGATAAAGAGACCGAACGGAGTGAGAATTAGCGAGTGTGGTCGCGACGGTTTTACCCCAAAATCCACATCGTTACAGATTCATTCGTGGTACACGCAGTTCTTCTGTCACGAATAAAGGTTAAGTAAAACCAAGTCTATTTCTCGCGAGTACGATTTCTCTCCCGGCCTACCACGGTCCGAAAACTCATTCTATACGATCAGCTTCTACTGACTACAACAAAAAAAAACCGCTGCCAATTCTTTGGCACGTAGCTTCCTTCAACCTTATGTATCGCTTTAATATCTAAATTGTTTTTACTTCATATATAATTCTATAAAGTTTTTATGCTTTTTCGTTTGATGGATAAAATTATTTCGAAATAATTATATTACATAATCAATGCGTAACTGAAAATATTGTTTTTAACGATTTAATAAAACAAAAAACAGAAAAAAACTAGCCAAGGTATAGATTAAAATCCATCAAATAGAAGCTAAGATCTAAGCGATGCAGTTTTCAGTTATATATATTAGTATACAATATACAGGGTGAGAAAACGAAATTTTGAAGCTTAATATCTTTGAAACCATTTGGTTTCATAAACAGCCCAAAAAAAAGGGATTAAGGTGCTACACGCTAGGTAAGGACCGCCGACAGCGCCGCCTTCTTGGCATAATCGGGGTGTTGCAGGCAGCACACTGTATATCTATATACATCATCGATATAGATATACATAACTTTTGAAAGAGAAAAACACACTAGTAAATGCTTATAACAGGAAAGTACTATGTCCTATTACTTTTGCCAATTTATTGTATTTATTTAGCATCAATATTTTACTGTGCAAATGTACTATTATATGATAGCTGGTAGGTAAGCTTACGTGCTGCCATCTGTCGTGGTTTTGTATGATTCATTGTATTTATTTTGTTTCAAATATTTATCGACCTTGCAATCGTAAGATTGACTCAGTTGGTAAAAATTGGGTTTGAGACCCCTTTAATGGAAATCATTATAATTTATTAAAATGAAAAATACATAATATGTATATATATTTTTTCAAACAAATTACTTTTTTTTTAACTTTTCCAGCGACCAAATGCGTGCTTGCCTAGGTTGCGTTAAAATTTATAATGATCAGGGCGGCAATTATTGGCATAAAATAGTATATTGTATATTGCAACTAGGGGGGAAAATTGGCTTTTTCTAGCAAGGTGATATTTTGAGCACGAGTGGGAGTCGAGGGCGCCGTAGGCACCCGAGTCGGACACGAGTGCTCAAAATATCACCCGAGTCTGAAAAAGCCACTCCCCCTTGTTGAACCCCGTACTTTTTATGATACTTGCATGAATAGACCATTTTTTAAGCATTCAAAAGGAGTAGGAAATTGAGAACTCTTTGACGCATAGCATATTTTCAAAAATTTTGAAAATTTTGAAAATTGTGAAAAATTTTGAAATTTTTAATTGCCGTAGACTACTTAAAATTAAAGTAGTCTATAAAATAACATTCGATAATCATGATGTTTTAATGAAAATTTCAAAATTTAGTTTCCGAGATACAATGATAAGGATATAGTTCGCGGAACGTATCTAAAATCACCAGTGATCGAAAAATCATGTTAGCGCTGTCTAAAATGCGCTACATGCGCTTGGCTTATGATATGAAATAGGAGAAAAAGAAAAAAAATAGATGCTTAATACTATGAGTCATCGGGCTAAGTGCCCGGACTCAGTCTCTCTCGCCGAGAGTAGCTTGGCGAAGGATGGTGATAAGCGGTTGCGCTCGCGCCGGCCTTCCGCGAAAAATCTTTATCGATGCGCATAGTTTGCGGCTGGAGTGCTTATGTGGTTCAAAATTTACGCGCGCGGCGCGGGCGCTTGTTGTCGGCTGCGTTTGGTGCAGAGTCGCGGCTTTTCGTGCGGAAATTATGCAACGCGGGGCTATCGCTGGCTATTCCTCCTCGAGGAATGCCGGATAGCGTTGTTGCTGGCTGTAATTGTATTGCCTTGTGTCCGGTTCCCGCCGTGTCGGGGGATGCTCGACGCGGGGGACCGGGGGGGCGGCCGGTAAAAGCGCTCCCTGTTGTGCGGCTGCGCGCCGCGCAGCTGATGTTGGTACAGCTGCTGCCTTCCTGGTGGTGGCTAGGCCTCGACTGCACGCCTCTGCTGGTCCCAGCTGCGCGCTATCTCCAGTTGCATCATTTGCTGCTGGTGCTTGATGAGATCGCGCATGGGCTTGCCGGCTCGGTACCGCAAGAAGCACCAGGTCAGGACTAATGCGACGATGATGACGCCGATCAGGGTCCAGGATGAACAGCCGATCGACCAGGCGTAGTCGCTAAGGTTTCGTAGTTCGAAAGCTGTTGCTTTTTTAAGTGCTATTTCGCGAGCTTTGGCCGCGATGTCGCGCAAGCCTGACCCGGCCCTCAAATTCTCCATACCGGAGCCGTGAGCGCTTTCGGCGCGAGACTTTGCTTCGTTTTCTATAGCTTGTCGTAGGTCCGTCATCGCGTGCGCGGACTCGTTCATGCACGCGATTATTCGCGACACGTTGAATTGTAACGAGCCGAACGAGGATGCGATTGCTTTTTGGGTGAACGTGTGTGAGGCGGAAAGGCGAGCGGAGGCTGTGTGGGCTGAGCAGCCGTCACGTAGTTCGAGAATACCTGTGCCCGAAATTCGCGCCGTGATTTGTTCAGCGCGAGTACACTGGATAAAGATATCCTCTGGCTGCCTTGCCGCGTACACCCAAGTGTTGGCTTTGTGCAGCCGTAGCCAAAACGTGTCCCGCAAATGCTTAATTTTTACGTCGCATGCGCCCGGGTCCTCTATAGTTCTGCCGGCCGCGATTTTTATCTCGCACGCCGCGTTGTCGCGTACGTCGCGCACCGGCTCTGGATCGACCGCAATCAGCGTGCCAAACAATTCCCGCAACTTTGGCATTTCCTGCGCTGGGACCGGGACATACGTCCGATTAGACGTGCTCACCGCGAAATATGTGTATGTTGGCCATATGTACGCAGCCACGTCGGGAATGTTTAAAATATTCTGCACTGCGGGCACGGGCGAGGCTTTAAATAGCACGAATTCTTCCATATCGATCAAGGGTATAGCTACGTGGTAGACTAAGTACCCGTTCGCGAATAATATCGAGATTTTTGACACTCTCATGATTGGGATCGCCGCTGACTCGTTCGGAGGAAGAGGGAATCTCGCGTGCGAAACCGTGTCCTGCACCGTTTTTGCCGAGCGGATGATCGTTTCGGGAGGCATGATCCGCGGG
>VCDM03003231.1:0-13007 GCA_012977825.3 Pteromalus puparum
GGTACACGATACATCTTTAGGCTTCATACCGATAGTTGGATGTTTTCTTCCATTATAAGTTGATAATAAACCAGGCAAAATGTTCAGCCATTTGTAGTTGCCACGTAAACTAAATTTTTTCCACATTGCGGATTTTAGAGTGCGGTTGAAGCGTTCGCAAATGGAAGCTTTCATTTTGCTATACGTCGAATACAGATTGATGTTATGCTTTTCCATGAGTTTTTTAAAATCGGAATTGTAGAATTCTTTGCCTCTGTCTGTATGCAAGTTTTTTGGTACTCGACCTTGACTGAGTACTGACTTCATAGCAGCAGCAACTTCTTTTCCAGTTTTCTTCTTCACGGGCACAGCCCAAGCATACTTTGAAAATACATCTATCACAGTGAGCAAATAATTGTTGCCTTTGTTCTCCTTGGAATACGGCAGCATTTCTACCAAATCAGCTTGCCAAGTTTCATCCAATCCTCGTATGACAAACTTGCGACGTGGATAGTTACGTCGAGCCGGTTTGTGAATTTCCTCTACGACTCTTTCCATTATAGTGTTGTCACTTTGACGACGAGCATGAGATTGCAGCCAGAAATATCTTGTAATGCCTCTTTTATAGGCTCATCAAGTCTTATCCATACCTCGGGTATTCAAATGAGTAGGCTTGTGACGTAGTTTTTGGCTTTTGGGTTGGCACTGTTGACAAGTGATTGCCTTCAGATATTTTTGTGGGAGCCTCTTTTATAGTCTGGATATCTGTCGTAAATTTAAGTAATTTTAAATCAAGTTCATCTCTATGTGCTTCAACGAGGGAATCTAAATTGTTCATTTCTCTTTCCAATCGAGATGTAATTTCTAACACCTTTTGGATTTCTGCTTGAAGAGTATTCAAGTCGACAGCATCAGTCAACTTATAAGGAGCTGCTAGATTACATAGTCTCTTATTATCCAAGTCAGTTGTGACTTGTTAGTCCATCAGTTGTGACTTTAAAACCAAAACCAGGAGGACCACGGCCTCCCTCGTTCTTTTTCAAATTACGTCCGAACACGTCGACACTCATTTTGATAATGACGTTTACGGGCAATTCTCAGCGTATATAACCACCTTCACGGAGCTCTTCTATGTTGAGTGAATCTCGTTTACGTGACTGGGATTACCAGCTGATTGTTCGGCAATGAGCAAACGTAGTCGATCAACCAGTTCATTCGGATCGTCCCAGTAGATGTAATCCATATGCGTGTTCATTCTAGCAATTTTATATCGAGGCAGTACTCCACCTTCCTTCTTTCCCAAGAGGGACGATATAGTCTATATATTTTTTACTATTTGAAGCTCGTATGTCTGCCTTAGGGTCGAGCTTCATTTTGTGAACACTCGTTGCTTCTAAAATGCTGCGATAATTTTTCATATCATCAGCACTGACAATTTGTTTGTTAGGATTTCTGTACGCAATCAAGTCCATCAATCCGACAGTTTTCGGATACGCAACATCGTCGACTACTATCTTCTTATCTTCGAATTTTACTACTGAGTTTCCGAGCATGTAGTTGTCGTTCTCCTTACGTAATCCATATATTTTGTCCAAATTCGCCTGATTAAGTAAAGGTAAATTGGGTTTACCAATCGGTGCTTCACTCTCACTATCAGCAGTGTCATAAGCTGTCTCAGCTCCGTCATTTTGCATAGTAGAGTTCGCCCAATCAGATTCATTATCCTCTTCAAATTTGTAAGTCTCATCATTGTCACTGGATCGTTCAGGTTTGAACTTTTTTACTCTTCGTTTGAGAGGATTTGTGTGCGAGTGGCTCACCACTGGTAATGTAGTGATGTATTTCTTATTTTCCGATTCAACCAGTTTTTGAAGCGGATCAACGATTGGTCTAAAAGTTTCTCCAACGACTTTCTTAAAATTATCCTTTCCAAATTTCAATAAGTTGTATTTACGCTTTACAGCGTTTCGTGCTTTGACCAACTGATGAAGTAAGTTTTTTTCTTGATGAAAATCAGACATGTTAGCACTTTCACATTCAATGTTGTACTAAGTATACAGCACTAAGCACGAGCTATATTTATAGCAAATTGATCAAACCCCTTTCGATATCGTCCTGCATTGATTGGGCTATCTTTGTCAATCATGAGAAATCCATGATTTTCGTCCGACCAACATTGAGCGCATAATTCCTCGAAGCGTGTGTATGTCATATCAGAATTTACATGGTCGTCGTACAAGTGCGTTAAATTCACAGCATCTTGTCGAAATACTACCAACAAATAGACATTATCTCTTACAAGATTTTTAGGCACTTGTGCGTACGACTGGCAAAGGTAGAAACAGTCAACTTTTTTATGTCTAGCCATGCAAAAGAATGCTCTTACGTTGTTCTGCTTTTCACAAGCTATATCGTCGAATATCATAATTGAATTGGGAAGTGCACTATCTGGTGATATGACTTCCTCGTGTTCACTGAATGGAAAATATTTTATACCTTTGAGAGGTTCCAACAGTTGTTTTAAAAATGTATACTTTGGCTGATTGAGCGACTTGGAGTATACGTATACATTTTCAAACCTAACACCATTGGGACTCGTTATGAGCGCTAGCAAGCTGTTAGTCTTGCCGCAATTCGACGGTCCGCAAAATACTGCCCTTATACTATCTGGCAAAAGATCACCATATCGTTTAACCCTTTTATCTCGCTCAACGACTGAATCAAAGTTCGGCACGGGGAGCTTGATAGGCTGTTCCTTAAAATTCATACTTTGAACTATTTGGATGTTCGACATCGACTAGTCGCTCAGGGTATAAATAGGACGCTTTTATACTCTAAGCACCAGTTAATCATAAACCTTCATAGAGGAATGATCGTACACAGACAACGACGACGTGGTCGTGGTTTCGTAAACAAAATTATCGACAAGCTTCCGGTAGAACTTCACTTGCCAGGATATCGATACTGCGGTCCAGGTACCAAGTTAGCAAAACGTTTAGCACGAGGAGATCCAGGAATTAATTCTCTCGACGAAGCTTGCAAAGAGCACGATATCGCATATTCGAAGAATCACGATAACGAGGAGGCTAGAACCGTAGCTGATAAAATTTTAGCAGAAAAAGCTTCACAAAGAGCTTCATCGAAAGACTCGAGTATTGGTGAGAAAATAGCTGCTTTCACTGTTTCAAAAGCCATGAAGTTAAAGACTAAACTTGGAATGGGTGCGAAGAGAAAAAGTAAGAAAAGTTTACGATTGAATAAAATCGTAAAAGCTGCTGCAAAATCTATGATACAAAGCAATAACGCTCGCAAAGCCATTCTTTCTGCATTGAAAGGAGCTCGCGATGCTGTTAAGAAAGCAGGTGGCAAGCACAAGGTACTAGTTCCACATGTTTTACCTGTACCCTCCAAGGTAGGAGGTTTCTTACCATTCCTTATATCTCTTTTCGCTGGGTTGAGCGCTGCTGGCGCAATGGCAGGAGGAGCTGCAGGTATCGCGAAAGCGGTCAATGACGCCAAAGCAGCCAAGTTACAGTTGGAAGAAACTGCGAGACATAATAGAAAGATGGAAGAGTTGAGTATCGGTAAAGGACTTTATCTGAAACCTCACAAAACGGGAATGGGTCTTCGCATATCACATGGCAAGACATTGATTAAAAAAAAAAAACATCGTTGAAAGTAAGATTACCACAAAGACCGCTCACTGACTCCGATATCGTAAAGTATGCCAAAATTTTAAAAATACCGCATTTTCGCGGCGTTTTCATGAGAAACGATTTGCCTGTCGACGGCCCACGTTACAACGAATCAGCTGTCGTAAACTTGGATGATGCCAGTGGTCCTGGAACGCACTGGGTGGCATACCGTAAACGAGGAAAATCTGTTGTTTATTTCGATAGTTTTGGCAATCTTCAGCCGCCAACAGACTTGATGCTATATTTAGACGTTAGACGTTAACGTAGTCAAGTACAACCCCGAAAGATATCAAGACTATAATTCATTCAACTGTGGTCACCTCTGTCTCAAATTTTTGAGCAACAAACTCTTATATAAAGATGCGAAAATTCTGACTTAACTCATTTCCAATTCAACAGTCATGGAGAATTCACTTACTCTGACTCTTTCGGGTACTTCATCGATACTCGAAGCTCAGTATTTTCCACCCATTGAATTATCCCCGCATAAACAATACGTTCTCGGATTGGTTGAACTTTTAACTTTTAATTCGATACCCAATATCGATAAAGAAAATAATAAATTTTACGTTGGCAATGAGAAAATCGTCTTACCTACTGGTAGTTACGAGATCGAAGATATCGAGAGTTATCTTCGTGAAATTTTGAGTAAAAAGGGGATTTCAATCAGCATACAACCTAACAACAATACACTTCGCAGCGTCATAAAGTGCAATCAGAAGATTGATTTTCGATCGCCAGGCACGATTGGTAAATTGCTCGGTTTCACTAATCGCGTTCTGCATGAAAACATCAAGCATTCTTCTGACTTGCCAGTTGCTATTCTCAAAGTTAATG
Organism: Pteromalus puparum; assembly: GCA_012977825.3. Taxonomy (NCBI): domain Eukaryota; kingdom Metazoa; phylum Arthropoda; class Insecta; order Hymenoptera; family Pteromalidae; genus Pteromalus; species Pteromalus puparum. Next base: position 4,512 of record VCDM03003231.1, read on the forward strand.
CTCTGCGAATCGAATGCAATATAACCAGCGGGGCCTACATAAACGGACAACTAGCGCATACTATTCACGAATTTTTCCCCGCAGTTCCACCTGGATATAAGATCATCGAAGTCCCATCGCAAGTCATTTACCTTCCAGTCACCGTCAAGAGCATAGATCACTTACAAATTCGCATAGTCGATCAAGACGGACATCTTGTAAATTTTCGAGACGAAACTATTACGATCCGATTGCATCTAAAACCAACATAATGGGAATAGTTTATAATAGTAAAGTCGGGAGAGGCTATAAAAGCAAACCGACATGTCGCTCAGTCATCAGTCGTCGGCGAAACGCCAAAGTGTTAACACGGCAAAACGTTCAGTTCCTAAAAAGCCTAAATTTGCGAGTCATCGCCCCTGGTAGAAAATAACTTGCTTACTATTCTGCTATAGAACAAAAAATGGACGAGATTCTAAGCATACAGTCACCAGTAAATTTTGATGAATCGTTGACAAACTATGAGCTGCACGCTCATCAACCCTACACGGTTTCATCGTACAACAACAGCGATGAGATTCGCATCGCTATTCAGCATCAAGATTTGAGTCTTTTGCCATCACGTAGTTCGCTGCACATTTGCGGCAAATTGACGAAACCAAATGGCACTGCTCTAGCACGTACTAAGCTAGTAAACAACGTAGTAAAAGGCTGGATTTCACACAATCCCAATGAAAGTTCACTACTGGAAAATGCAGGCTGGTTAGACATTGAAGAGAGTAAACCACTGACCAATGAGTCCGGCTACTTCGACGTCAATATACCGCTGAGTATGATATTCGGGTTTGCCGAAGATTATAGAAAGATCGTAGTCAACGTGAAACATGAGCTCGTACTGACTAGGTCGCGAAACGATTTGAATGCTATTATTCAGACGTCGACTGTTGTGGCCGATGTTGCTACCTTCGAGGACTATAAATTAGAATTGACGAAAATTGAATGGCTCATGCCGTACGTCGTAGCATCAAACACTAATAAAATTCGTCTTCTCAATTACATAGAAAAAAATCGACCAATCAGTATGAGCTTCCGCAGTTGGGATTTGTACGAGTATCCTGTTCTTCCGACCTCAACTAAAAAAGTATGGACTATCAAGACTTCCAATCAATTGGACAAACCACGCATCGTAATCTTGGGATTTCAAACAAATCGTAAGAATCAGCGAGGAAAGAATGCCAGTCAATTTGACCATTGCGATATAAGCAACGTGAAGCTTTTCCTAAATTCGCAATACTATCCATACGAAAATTTAAATTTGGATATCAATCGTTATCAATACGCCATATTGTACGATATGTTTGCGAATTTCCAGAGCATCTACTATGACAAACTTTCAGAGCCTGTCGTAAATAAAAACGATTTTATTTCACGCGTGCCGCTCATAGTAATCGACTGTTCGAAGCAGAACGAGTCTTTGAAAAGTGCTCCAGTCGACGTTCGTCTCGAATTCGAATCTCGAGACAACTTTCCAGCTGGAACATCAGCTTACTGCTTGATCTTACACGATCGCATTGTTCAGTATAATCCCGTCAGCGGTGATATCAAGACGCTCATATAAGATGGAGTACGCAGTGGACATGCAGGGCTTTAAAAAACCCGGCAAAGACTTCGTCTTGAAGGAGTTGGCCATACTACCTCTCGAAGAAGCCGCTGAACCTGTTGTACTTGTATTCAAAGAACCATTTCCTTGGTGCAAGTTATCTGAGAAGTACAAGCGTGAAAATTTATGGCTTGAACTGTATGATCACGGATTAAGCTGGATCTCCGGTGATCACGACTATACCGAAATAGGAAGGATCACGACTATACCGAAATAGGAAACCTTCTTCGAGATGCACTCAAAGACGCCAGCAATATTTTCGTCATTGGTGATTTAAATAAAAAGTGGCTCGAACGTTTTAACTTTAAAGTTACCGATATCACGGAAAGCGGCTATCCATCTATTGATCATCCAAAATTAGTCACCATATGCACTAATCATAATGGAGCACACAAAGCCACCTGCGCACGTCAAAACGTCAGACTCATGAGGCAGTTTTACTTCACCTGCTTGTACATGGAATGGGAAGACATCTCGTCTGACGAAGCATAAATACTCGCACCATTGCTCATTCGAGTCATTTGATCAAGATGGGTTCAAACCAAAGCAGCTCCGGCTACACGCAGCTCCCAAAAGACGATAGAACAAAAAAGGATTCCTCGTCTTCTAAATGGAAAGAATATTCGCAAAAATATTCGACGAATACGAATTCTCAACCTGAAAAAAGTGGCTACAAACGATTCAAGTAGCGCTAAAAGGTCACAATGAGTAAGTCGCTAAGGCGACAGACTCGAGATCGGAAAATCTCGAGTTCAAATCCCGGTGACTACTTTTTTTTTCAATCTATAAAAAAGTTTAAATTAAAAAAAAAATTATTAATAGATAAGCTTATAATGGTGATCCAAACCAATTAGTAGTAGTAGTAGTAGTAGATAAACTTATAATGATGATCCAAACCTGTCATTTCGAAAACTCGTAACGGGTAAGTCGGTAAGATTACCGACTGCTAACCGAAAGGTTCCCGGTTCGAATCTCCGCAGTACCAAAATTTTTGTCATTCTCTGCTGTGAAGCAGAAACGAAAAAAAAATTATTTTATGAGTTAAAACGCACGTGAATTAGAACGCATGTGAATTATAACGGTATCACGGTCCTGCAGAATCAACCTGCCGCAGTTTGTGAAACGCATACGCATCACGGTGCTCCAGAATCAACCTGCCGCAGTATCATCCTGCTCCAGTATCATCCTGCCGCAGTATCATTTTTGTTTATCTACTGGCATCTTAAAAAATCATTATTGTTCATCGACTCGCAGAGCAAGTTCCTACAGTAATTTGTCGACTAGCGACGGGAGTTCGGGAGGGTGGAATGAGTAATTGGTCGTGACAATAAAACACGTGATTCGCGTTATAAACAATACTTGGTTTGGCGTAAAAACCCCTTCGGTGTAAGGGGAAAAGCCAAAGCAAGCTCAAAGGGAGAATTTATTAGAAGTATATTTGTAGGGACCCGTAGTTCCCCACTACGCCGCTAGGATTCGGTCCTCTCCCGCAAGTGGCAAGACATCTCGGCGATCGGTATATAAGTCCACTGCGGTGCTTCTCCAGCGGCCGGACTTACCGACCACCCTATGCGTCTAAGGCAGGGTTACCATCACAGCCTTACTGATGAGTCCAGATGGTAACCCGGGACGAAACGCACCATCTTTTCCTCTCCCCTCTTTCCGTCGGGTCTCGTCGCCCAACATATTACAAGTTAGTTTAAATCAATTGCAAATCTTGGTTTACAGCAGTTATACGACGCTACGCTAATACAATTTAATTTGCATATCAGTAGTCTGCCGAAATGAAATACATGTAGTAATATGCGTCTAAGATGATGATTTATATTATACGCTTACGCTCACGCTTACGCTCACGCTTACGGATGATAGGTGGCCGAAGACCCGGATGTAGAAACAGAAGGCGGGCTACGGCGGCGTCCTTCTCTCTGGTAGTACCGTGATGCCTGGACTTCGGTTGGACATAGTGTTGAATATTTGACGTACTTCTAATAGAGATCAGAAGAGCACTTCTCTCTATGCGGGCTCGAGACAGAATGAGAGGCTGCCCCGGCTCCCCCCGACAGTAGCCAGGACTGTTCCGTCAGGGGAGGGGGTGCTCGATAGATGTGCCCTCTGGCGGCATTGTTAAAAAAGTGCCAATTGATCAACGGAGTGAACGACCACAACCTGGTGAACGCGGAGTCGCTGACAAGTGTTGTGAGAAAAGTGCTACGACGAATTGCTGGAAGACGTGGAATCGCAGACAAGTGTTGTAAAAAAAGTGCTACGACAAATCGCTGAAGGACGCTGAAAGTGTTGTAAAAAGTGATTAACGAATCCAAAATGGATCAAACAAACTATTTCGTGAACACTGTGAAAATGCTGTGGGGTTGTGTCAAGTACGCTCGGGACGGAGTCTCTGGATGGACTTTAAGAAGCATTCTCAACTTAACGGTGAATATGAAAAAATTTAGTCCCATGAAAGCTGCTTCATACATTGAGCTGCCAAAGTATATACAAAGCAAGAAAGCTTGTACCAACGTACAAAATCAAGACAACGAATGCTTTAAATGGGCTATTCTCTCAGCTCTACATCCTGCTGCAGAACATGCGCAGCGTGTTTCGAAGTATCAAGCTTATGCAAATGAGTTGAACTTCAAAGATATTGAATTCCCAGTGACTGTGAAGCAAATACCCAAGTTCGAGAAGCAGAACGACGTATCTGTGAATCTATTCATCCTCAAGAAGAAGAAGGGTAGTGTATTTGATGTCTCAACGTGTTATTCGACAGATTCAAAGAAAGCTAAACATGTGAACCTGCTGCTTGTGCAAGACATCTATATAGATGAGAGTGAAGAGGAAAAACATGGAAATTTGAGAGTTCCACGTTTCCACTATGTGTGGATCAAAGATCTATCGCGTCTAACCTATTCACAATTGTCGAAGAAACAACATCGAAAGCATCTCTGCGATCGTTGTCTTCATTATTTTTACGATGAGGCTAAATTGAACGCTCACGTACTTGACTGTTTACAAGTGAATAAGTGCAGTCTTGTTACCTCAAGAGAAAGACAGCGTGTTGGAATTCATAAACGTTAACAACAAAGAGCGATTTCCAATAGTTGTTTATGCAGACTTTGAATGTGTCCTCAAGCCCGTTGACAATAATCGAGCTTACCAAGAGCATGAATCCTTCAGCATTGGCTGCTATGTTCAATACAGTCACGATGCAGCCAAATGCAAGTACATCAGCTACAGAAGAGAAATAGAACAGGACGAAGATCCTGCGAAATGGTTCGTTTCACAACTTCATATGCTAGCTGAAGAACTTGCTAGCATGTACAAGAACCCCTTGCCAATGAAGAATGTGAACCAGAAATCGTTTGATCTGGCTAAGACTTGTCACATCTGTGGAGGACCGTTCATCGCGACGGATGTCAAAGTCCGAGATCATTGCCACCTTACGGGACAGTAAGTTGTTATTATTCTTATTATTCTCATTCATTATCTAATCACTATTCTTTTTTTTCCAGATATCGCGGAGCGGCTCACATCAGTTGTAACCTTAACTACAATAACTCGAGAAGTATCCCAGTTGTATTTCCCAACTTGAGCGGATATGACTCCCATCTATTTATAAAAGAACTTGCCAACAATTTCAAGGGTCGAGTCTCTATCATACCGCAAAATAAAAAGAAGTACATCTCGTTCACGAAGCACATAGACGGAAGCGATATCAACTTCAAGTTTATTGATTCCTTCCGATTCATGCCATCATCTCTCGACAAACTTGCTTCATACTTGGACAAGTTGGAAGTAGTCGACAAAGAGTTCAAGAAGGATTTCAGCGATGTTCAGATTGAACTGCTCAGAAGGAAAGGTGTGTTCCCCTACGATCACATCAAATCTCTCGACAACCTGAACGAGACCTCGCTTCCAGACAAAGAGAGTTTCTACAGTAGCCTCTACGACAGCAATATCTCAGACGAGGACTACGCCCATGCTCAGATTGTCTGGAATGCCTTCAACATCAGAACTCTCGGCCAGTACTCAAACCTCTACCTGAAGACTGATGTACTTCTCCTCGCCAACGTGTTTGAAGACTTCAGATCCAAGTGACTACATACTTATGAGCTTGATCCTGCTCATTACTATACCACCCCCGGATTTACATGGGATGCCATGTTAAAGTATACTGGCATCAAGCTCCAGCTGTTAACTGACATAGACATGCTGCTCTTCGTCGAACGGGGCATCCGAGGTGGTATCAGCCAATGCTGCAATAGGTATGCCAAGGCCAACAATCGATACATGGAGACTGGATACGACGAGGACGAAGAGTCGAAGTACTTGATGTACTATGATGTNTACGACGAGGACGAAGAGTCGAAGTACTTGATGTATTATGATGTGAACAACCTATACGGAAGGTAAGTTCATATTGAAATAATGATATGATGATATACTAATAAATCCTATATTTCTAGGGCAATGACACAATCCCTGCCTTGTGATGGCTTTAAGTGGGTGGAAGACTTGAACAATGACTTCTTCAATGTTCCCGACGATGCTCCAGTGGGATACATCCTGGAGGTAGACCTCGAGTATCCAGAAAGTCTTCATGATACTCATAAGGACCTTCCACTCTGTCCAGAGCATGCAACACCACCAGGATCCAACCAAGAAAAGCTGCTAACCACTCTGAACAACAAGGAGCGCTATGTCCTGCACTACGTCGCTCTCAAGCAAGCTCTGAAGTACGGTCTACGACTGAAGCATATCCATCGTGCCCTCCAGTTCAACCAGAAACCATGGTTGAAACCATACATTGACCTGAACAGCGAGATGAGGAAGAACGCGAAGAATGAGTTCGAGAAGATGCTCTTCAAACTCTTCAACAACGCAGTGTATGGAAAGACGATGAGAATGCGCGCAAGAGAGTCGACGTGACGCTGGTAAACAAGTGGGAAGGTCGCTACGGCTGTGAGGCATACATTGCTCAGCCCAACTTCCACAGCTGTGCGATTTTCGACGAGAATCTTGCGGCCGTCCAGCTTGCCCGCACCGAGATCTCAGTCCGCAAGCCTATCTATATCGGATTGGCAGTGCTGGACTTGTCCAAGAGTCTTGTTTACCGCTTCCACTACGAGTACATGCAGGGACAAATGGGAGACAACGCCAAGCTCCTGTACACAGACACAGACAGTCTCATCTATGAAGTCAGCGACGTAGACATGTACGCTGTGATGAAGACTGACCTTCATGAGTTTGACACTTCTGATTATCCACCAGATAATCAATTCAACATCCCTCTGGTCAACAAGAAGATAGTCGGTNTGAAGCTGTTAAACAAGTGGGAAGGTCGTAAGTATGAAGGAGTAAGATGTACTCTGTGAAGATACAAGGTCAACAACCGATTAAGAATGCAAAGGGTGTAAAGTCGTCAGTCATGAAGTCAACCATCGAGTTTGACGACTACATCTATTGTCTTCGAGATCAGGCAACGATCGTTCGAGAGCAGAAGAACATCCGCAGCCGTCTTCACGTCATCAGGACGGAGAAAGAGCAAAAGATCGCTCTGAGTCCACATGACGATAAGCGATATCTGATCCCTGGTCAGACGGACACGCTACCATGGGGTCATCACATGATCGATGGATATCAGCTTATCGAGGACGATGATGAACCACATGCTAAGAAAGCCAGATTACATTAGGTAAGTTATACTGCTTATAAATAAGAAGTCATGGTATTAATCATACTTTTCGTTTCAGATTGCAGCTGTGAGTCTAAAGTAATGGTGAGCAAGATGGTGAGGGCCCACACCACTTCCTAACAACCAATCCGATGTGTGTGAGCCGCCGTCGCCGCTGGTAGTAGTGGTGGGGGAGACTATACTTGAGGAAGCCCGAAGCTCTCGAAATCATTCTCGATCAACGAGCTAAAGTGCAAACACCTCAAAAATGGATGCTATCAACAAGATTGCCAGCGGAGGATTCCTTCCTACGAAGAAGATGTCTGAGCTTCAGGTTGGACAGAAGCATATGGTGACATCCCTACGTCCAGTCAAGACCAGATATGGACTGAGAATTGTGGCTACTCTGGACCATGAATGTCAGGTGTTCCTCCCTTCACGTGTATCAGCTGCAATGGAGAAGAACAAGGAGACCTTTGAGACCATGTCTAGTCAAGCCAAGGAGATGAAGCTGTCCCTGACCTCAAAAGGCGAAAATAACATTGAATTTTGTATTGTTTAATCTATTGTAAATAATTGTTTTGAATAAATAAAGGAAGTTATTGGAGAGATAGTTAACTATGGTTGTATCTCACAGGTTAGAGCGAAGGTGGGGCTCTCATCACTTCCAAAAAAAAAAAATTAAATTTCTGTCTTATCAATCCAACTATTATGCGAACTATCAAACCCTAACCATTTGACCATCTGGACGTGAGCACAAAATGGAATCACTTCAAGACGCCATACAAACCGCAATAGGGCATGCAGGCCACAGTTAGGGCAAGATTACCAGAACTACACTGGAGATCAGGGACATTGACGGCCTTACGACAAAGGATGAAGTCTGCCGGCCGCCATCGCTGTGGCCACGGGGTGCGACGAACAAGATACCAAAGTGCACCTCTTCGAACCAAACTCGAGAGAGCAGAAGTGGCAGTGGTCGAAATGGACCGACTAAGGCCACAGCCCTGCTTAATATAGGCAAGATCCGTATCGGGTGGGTCACTGCCGGGTGCGGGTTCGAGCGAGCGCCACGCGATGCTACCGGTGCCTCGGGTACGGTCACGTTAAAGCGCAATGTAAGGGTCCGACAGAAGCACGCTGCTGGAAGTGGGTGGGCTGGCACAGGCAAGCACTCTCT
>VCDM03003231.1:16128-39000 GCA_012977825.3 Pteromalus puparum
GGAAATGTCTTGTAAGCCTCTTTTATAGTCTCATCCAAACCTCATATGTTGAAACGAGTCAAGTTGTGAAGTTTTTACCTGTTGGGCTGTTATCAAATGATTGCCTTCAGATCTTTTTGTGAGAGTCTCTTTTATAGTCTGTATTTCCGTCTTATGACTAAGTAATTTTAAATCAATTTCATCTCTGTGTGCTTCTACGAGAGAATCCAAATCACTAAGACTTTTTTCCAGTCGAGATGTTATATCTAATACTTTTTGAATTTCCGCTTGAAGAGTATTTAAGTTGACAGCATCAGTCAAATTATAAGGAGCAGATAAATTACATAGTCTCTTATCATCCAAGTCATACTGTCCATCAGTTGTGATTTTAAAACCAAAACCAGGAGGACCACGACTACCCTCATTCTTTTTCAAATTACGCCCGAACACATCGACACTCATTTTGATAATAATGATCGTCAACAAGTTTGCTCAATATATATACCCTCCTTCGCGAAGTTCTTCTATGATTGAGTGAATCTCATTCACGTGATTGCCAGCTGATTCAGCTACAAGTAAACGTAAACGATCAACTAATTCATTTGGATCATCCCAATATACATAATCCATTTGAGTATCTCTTCTAGCAATTTTATAACGAGGTAATCCTTTTCCGCTTTTCGCAGTAAACATAGGATAAATAATGTCGGTATATTTTCTACTATTATGTTATTATAACTCGAATCGGTTCTGAGCTCAAATATTGTTTTTTGTGAGCACTTGTTGCTTCCAGAATACTTCGATAATTCTGCAAATCAGTTTGATCATAAATTTTGGGCTGTCTTGCAATAATTAGTTACATCAAACCTGATGTTTTTGGATATCTTCCATCTTTTACTTTAATGCTTTGGTCTCCAAACACTATTGACTTTTTTGGTCACCTAACATCCATTCTGAACCTTCTTTTCGAACTCCATAAATTTTATTAATATCCAGCCGATTATTCAACATAGTCATATATTTATCAGCTACTTCTTTGTTACTTTGGTTGTGAATTACTTGTCTGGAAATTTTCATTTCATTCAAATCATCATCTCCACTAGCTGCAGTTTCAAAATCAGATTCATGATAAGGTTCCAGAGTGTCTTCATTGAAACTATCATTAGAACTTTCACTTTTGGCTATTTCATCCTTAACCTCTTTCTTTATTGTGCGACTACGTTTAGATTTTTCAGATTTTTCAACAGTTTTAACTAGTTTTTCAAGAGGATCAACAATAGGTTTAAAAGTTTTGTCTATTGATTGTTCAAATTTATCCTTTCCAAATTTTAACAAATTATACTTGCGTTTCACAGCATCTTGTGCTTTCACAAGCTGATGAAGTATGTCCTTTTGTCTTTGAATATCCTTCATGTTGATGGCTTAACAGTCAAAGATAGACTAATGATTGTCATCTAAGTGTGTCTTATATTTATAGCAAAAGTGTCGAAACCCTTCCGATATATACCATTGTTGATAGCACTATCCTTATCAATCATTAAGAAACCATGTTTGTCATCAATCCAACATTTTGAGCATAAATCTCTGAATTGTGAATACGTCATGTCTGAGTTTACATGATCGTTGTATAAATTTTTGAGATTCATGTCATCTTGTCGGAAAACCACCAACAGATTGCCGTTATCTCTTACAAGATGTTTTGGAACTTGTGCATAAGACTGACATAAATAGAAACAATCGACTTTCTTATGTCTTCCCATACAGTATGCTCTAACCCCATACTCTAACATTGTTTTGCTTCCCATATGCTCTAACATTGTTTTGCTTCTCGCAGGCTACATCATCGAAGATCATGATAGAGTTTGGAAGTGCGTCATCAGGTGCTATAACGTCATCATTCACACTGAACGAAAAATATTGTATACTGGGCAACGGTTCAAGAAGATCTTTTAGAAATTTGTACTTAGACTGATTGAGCGATTTGGAGTAGACGTAAACATTTTCAAACCTAACTCCATTTGGATGCGTTATGAGAGCTAGCAAACTGTTGGTTTTACCGTAGTTAGAGGGTCCACAAAATACTGCTCGAATACTATCTGGAAGTAAATCACCGTGTCGCTTATCTTTTTTCTCTGGCTCTGCAATAGTGTCAAAGTTTACTACCGGAAGCTTAACAGGCTGTTTCTTGAACATGTTTATGTAGAGAGATTAACTGCTCAACTGTTGTGAGACTATAAATAGAGGTGGTATTTATACTCTCGGTATTAGTTGTCACTTAACTTTTAAAGTGAAATGATCGTTTACAAACGTCGTGGACGAGGTCTTGTTAATCGATTGCTCAATAATCTCCCAGTTGAACTTCATTTGCCAGGATATCAATATTGTGGACCAGGCACTAAACTTACTAAACGATTAGCTCGTGGTGATGCAGGTATTAATCCTCTGGACGTTGCCTGCAAGGAGCACGATATAGTCTATTCTCAGAATAGAGAAAACATTCAAGCTAGAAACGCTACTGATAGAATCCTCGCTCATAAAGCTTGGCAAAGAGTTGTCTCAAAAGACTCTGGTGTAAAAGAAAAAGCAGCTGCTTTTGCTGTAACAAGCGCTATGAAGTTAAAATCTAAATTTGGAATGGGGGTTCCATTCAAGAAGATAGTGAAAGCTGCATCAAAGTCAATCGTTCCCAGCAAATGTGCTCGTAAAGTCATTCTTTCAGCATTGAAAGGAGCTCGAAAAGCTGTTAAAGAGGCTGGTGGTAAACCGAAACATTGGTATTCCTCGTATTCTACCAGTCCCAACTAAAGTAGGAGGTTTCTTACCATTTCTCATACCTATATTCGCTGATTTAAGTGCGACTGGTGCAACAATATTAAAATTAGTTTACGAGAGCCACATCATCTTGCGAGAACCAGAGCTTAGACTAGTTCAAACAGTTGCTCGGAACAGTCGCCTCTCAGTCCTCTGAAATTTCTATTGCTACACGTTCTTTTTCATTAAGTTTAAAGTACACTTTACCAGTAATATAACAGTTAGAGACTACGAGTCATAGAGCGTAATAAAGTTATTTTCACATATTTTTTTTTTTTTTTAATAAATCACGCCGCTTAAACGAAAATTCAGTGCTCAGTGTTTATTATAAAGAATCATTGAAAAATCAGCTGAGATCTCATGTAAAATCTCATGTATAGTTTTGAAAAAAAAATTTTAAATGGGAAAATTTGCTCTAAAATACTTTAGTACCCCCATTTTCTGATGTATCATCCAGATGGTAGCACCAATATGGCCTGTCAATTAACCCTTTAAGCCGATTTATTAGGTTTTTTTGATCGTTAACTAACTTTGCCTTCCTTATTTAGATGAGATTTTGGCGTGAGATCTCATGTGAGATTTTACTGTAGGGAAAGGCAACTGTAACAAAGCTTAGATATCCCGCGTGACTCGCGCGCGTCTCAAGACTCGGGAAACACTCCTTTCATTCACTCTTTTCACACACGATCACTTTATAATTATTAATTCCGCCAACGCCGGAATTTCCTATTGCTACGAATGCCCGGCCACATTACGCCACGTGCGTCCAAGTGCCGGCACCAGGTACAATGCTATTTCTATTGTGTCACTACTTTATACTCTAAGATAACAACTTTCGCGACGAGGTAGCTTTTTTTACACAAATCCGATTCGCGAGAGAAAGACAGCAATTCAAATATATATTGCGCGAGTTATATAAACCGTACTAGTCGTCGCTTATTCATCACTTGATATCGACCACTTTCCACATGCCGTATGGATTGCCTCAGCTCTCGGAACCTGCAGCAATAAGATGTACAACACAACCAGGTAACCAAGCAGAGATTATAACTATACCATGGAAGCTAGATGGCTCGATAATAAAATTATTTTCAAAAAGATGTCAATTGATTTATCAGAACGACTATATATGTTATCAAATCCTCTCAGAAGACGCAAAAGCAATAATCATTTCAACAAATTCACCTCTGGCATTAGCATATCCACTCTTAAACAATTTGACGCTGGTATCCAGTAATTACCAGATAAAGGTTGAAAGCAATAGAAACAAGATCACATTCTTCGGAACGAAAATCTTTGGAGGACACAATCTACTATTACAGGGACACAGAGTCGACGACAATCTCGGAGAATTTAAGGTGCCGGAAGTTCAACCATTGATCATCGAGGGTCATCAACGAAGATTTGAACCGCTAAAAATACAGACAGTACCAATGATGGAGACGCCAAAATTTACAAAATTCGGAATCGAATTCCATACGTCAATAACGTCGCTTATAATAGTCATACTAATTCTAATAATTGGGATGATTTTCATTATTTATAAATATAAATGTAAGGGCAGGAGTCCAAATAGGGGCCCACAACATACCGAAATAAAGACTGACGAGGGCGTCATTCAACTTGGGCGTGGAGGAGTTATATAAACCGTACTAGTCGTCGCTTATTCATCACTTGATATCGACCACTTTCCACATGCCGTATCGATCGCCTCAGCTCTCGGAACCTGCAACAATAAGATGTTTATGCTTTCGGACGTTGGCACGAACAGCGGAGCACGCATCGAGCACGCATGGAGAACAATAGAAGAGAGATTAAACAAACAAAATTACTGACCTTTTAAAAAGGCTCTTGCACCGGCAACGAGTCAGTCTCTGTCGGGTTTCCAAGCTGTAAGAACGTTCAATAAACGTCATAAAATCGATACCTAATTCCTTTACTTACTTGCGAATACACGTACGCCCTGCTATACGTACACTTAACTCGCGCGGCGGACAGGATACTGCGAGGCTGCTGAATCGAGATTCTCCTCCAATACCGTGACGGAAATCATCAGAGAGGAAGCGGCTGGTGTTTCAACCCCTTCGTCGCAGTACTTTTGGAACGTCGAGTTTGGGGCCCACCTTCAAACAGGAATTCATCTGGACTCATCAAGGGAGAGAGTAAGTCTTTGAAATCCCTTATCCTACTTTTACCCTATCCTTGAATACGACTGATTTAAAAGCAAAATGGCAAATCAAGTCTCAGTGAAACAATTTAAATTGAGGTTAGCTATATGGCGTGATGCGATACCAATTTATGAAGGAGAAACGAAGCTCCTCTCTCACTTTCTTCAAACGTGTGATAAATTTGTTGAAAATTTAGTCACAGCAGAAGAAGCGTTAAATACAGCGCTATTTGCGTTAATTAAATCAAGAATTCGCGGAGAAGCTTTAGATTTAATAGTCGCGAATAATCCAGCAACGTGGAATGATTGTAAAAATCTCTTAATAAATAGATATAGCGATCCCAGCTCGGAGGACCTGCTATTCAATAAACTTAGCTCTTGTTTCCAACTATCACATCAGAATTATGAGAAATATGCTGATGAAATTAAACAACGTTTAAATAAGTTAAAGGAACACATTAACTTAAACAATGAAGACCGTAACTTAATAACTATGAAGATTGGGTTTTACGAAAAAGTTGCAACAAATACATTTATAAACGGAATAAAGGAGCCGTATCACACACATCTTACACATTTCGAGTTAGAGGATATAGAGGCTTGTCTGGTAAAATGCAGGAAGCTTGACAATCACGAGCAGCAGGCTGCATGTTTAAGTTTTGCGAGGCAACGTGAAAACAAACCGAAAACCAATAATGCAAATAATAATTCAAAGGGTACAGGCCCGTTTACGAATCAGAGGAATAATAGTTCGTTCAATATCTTTGGAACAAATAAAAGTCCGTTTTCATTTGTACCTAGACCCGCAACTGCACAAAATAATTTTGTACCGACATTTGCAAACAATTTCGGGCGACCTATTCAGCAGAATCGACCGACACCGATGTCAATTAATACCAGGAACACCAATCGGTCAAATAATAATCAAAATAATCGGTCAAGTAGTTTTGCCCCTCAAAATAAATTCTTTAGGAGTACCGGGCCACCGAATTTCATTTCCGAGGAGCTGCATTACCAAGAGGAACAGCAACCGGAGGAAGACGTTTATAACGAGGAGCAGGACGATATTAATGTGAATGAGGACAGTTATGAAAATCAAGGGAGTTCGGAAAATGAAAATTTTCAACAGGACCCCGATCCAACCGAGGAAACATAGTGAATTTAAACAACATAGGCAGTTCGCCTGAATTACCACACATAATAACTACAAATCCATCGCTTAAAATACTAATAGATTCAGGAGCATCATCATCGATTATTAACCCCAAAGTAGCCTACAATTTATTTTCAAATTATGTTTTCCCATATAAATTCGAAATTAAATCCGTTCATAAAACAACGCAGGGAACACATGCACTCACCTTTCCGATTTTGCAGGAGTTAGGTGATAGTACACCAATTACATTTTTAATTGCTCCCTGGCATTCTACATATGATTGTCTAATAGGTCACAGGGACCTACAAAATTTAAAAGCAAATATTAACTATAGAACTCAAATATTTAGCACACCGAAATTTGAAATTAATTATTTAAACAATATGCCGGATAAATGTAAAATAGTTATATTGAGCAACCATCAGGAGACAAAAGTGCAAATCCGAACAGAACACATGAATGAGGAGGAAAAGGGGAAAATTATAGCTTTGTGTCAGAAATTTAGGGACTGCTTCTATAATGAGTGTGATAAATTAACAGCCACAAATGCGATCACACATAAAATAAGGACAAAGGATGAAAATCCGATTTATGTCAAAAGTTATAAATATCCATATCATCTGAAGGAAGTTATTCAGGATCAAGTAAGAAAATTATTAAATGACGAAATTATTCAATCAAGCAATTCCCCTTACTCATCACCGGTCTGGATAGTACCCAAAAAACAGGATGCAAGCGGAAAGAAGAAATGGAGAATGGTTATTGATTATCGAAAGTTGAATGATAAAACCATTGAGGACAAATACCCACTGCCGAGAATGGATGATATTTTGGAGAATTTAGGAAAATGTGCATATTTTACAACATTAGATCTGGCACAAGGATTCCATCAGATACCAGTTGATCGAGATTCAGTGGAGAAGACAGCCTTTACAGTAGAAAATGGACACTACGAGTACCGTCGTATGCCCTTTGGTCTAAAGAACGCACCAGCTACATTTCAGCGATTAATGGACAAAATTCTCAGAAAATATTTACATAAATTTTGTTTCGTATACATGGATGATATAGTCATATTTTCAAAGTCTCTTCAAGAACATCTACAACATCTGAAATTGGTATTTGAGGAACTTCGAGAATACGGTTTGAAAGTGCAATTAGATAAAAGTGAGTTTTTAAGGAAAGAAGTACCTTTTTTAGGGCATATAATTACGCCAGGAGGAATTAAACCAAACCCGGATAAAATCAAGGCTATTGTAAAGTATCCCATCCCAAAAACACAAAAAGAAATTAAAGCATTTCTAGGATTAACAGGATTCTATAGGAAATTCATAAAAAACTACGCCAAAATATCAAAACCACTGACGAAAGCACTTAAAAAGGAAGAAAAAATAAACATAGAGGATAGACAATATATAGAGGCATTCAATAGGCTAAAAGAATTAATTGTCAATGCACCAATACTAGCTTATCCAGATTTTACAAAAATATTTACTGTCACAACTGATGCGTCAAATGTCGCAATTGGAGCCGTTCTATCACAAGATAAACACCTCATATCATGCTTTTCACGAACTCTGAATTCAGCTGAGCAAAACTATTCGACCATCGAAAAAGAACTACTAGCCATAGTTGAGGCATGTCGACATTTTAGACCCTATATATACGGGAGAAAATTTACAATTGAAACAGATCATAAACCACTAACTTGGCTCTGGTCTTTGAAAACACCAAATTCACGTTTGATTAGATGGAAAATAAAATTAGAAGAATATGATTATGAGATTAAATACAAGAAAGGAAATGAAAATTATGTGGCTGATGCTTTAAGCAGAATAGAAATTAATAATCAGGAAGAGAATGATGACTCACTTTCAATGATTCCTCAAGCCTCAGATATAACAGCACGCCGAATTGAGGAAGTGGATGAAGACCCCGACGATGACCTAGAAACAGCTCACACTGCTGTAGAAGATCCAGTGTTCTCACTGCCCATAACAGACAAAAATATTCATGCATTTAATTATAGTATTATAATAAAATCAGGAAGAGACTACGATGTGAAAATAAATAAAGATAAGCTCAAGATTCAGTATATGGTAAAGATAAATAAGGATGAAGCTGAGACACAATTATTAAAATTTCTAAACGAAAACATAAAAACAGACAAGCAGTACGGAATTTACTTTACAGATGAAGATTTAGAAATGATCGCTTACAGGGTATTGCTAAAACATTTTAATGAAAAACTAAAGTTAATTAAAACAACTACCTATACACCCGTAATAGACAAAAATAATTTTTTGAAGAAACTTGAGGAATACCATAATAGAACTCATAACGGAATTCAAGAAACAATAGCACATTTTAAGAAAGGGTTATATACATTAAATATGGATAGGCTCGTACAAAATTATATTAATCAATGCGAGCTATGCTTGGAACATAAATACGAGAGAAGGCCTTACGAAACAGGAAGGTATGGACCCATTATTGCTAATAGGCCATTACAGCACATACATATAGACGTTTTTCATGTTAGAAAAGAAAGGTTTTTAACAATTATCGACATATTTTCAAAATATGCTCAAGCCTATCATCTATCCGATGGGAATGCTATAACAGTATTAAACAAACTGAGGCATTTCGCATCACATCACAATTTCCCGGATAAAATTACCACAGATAATGGAAGTGAATTTAACTCAGCAGTATTTAAAGAATTTTGTCGAATACACAAAATCGAATATCATCAAACTACAATCAATAGACATACGTCAAATGGACCAATAGAGAGACTACATTCAACCTTAAGAGAAAAATTAAGTATTTTAGTCGATAAAAATCCTCGGGAAGCGATAAAGAATCATATGACAACAGCAATCCTAATATATAATCAGAGCATTCATTCATCAACAAATTTTGCACCGTTTACTCTACTGTATGGACCGTATGAGGAACTGCATAAGCATGTCATCGAACCCGGAGTCGATATAACGGAGGAATATAATGAAATACGAAAAAATGAAATTTTACCGTTCTATGACGAATTGTATAAAAGACAGAAGGAAAGGCAAAAATTACCTAATGAGTCAAACAATGAATTAGAAAATAGGGAAGTATATGTTAAAACCCATCAACAGCAACGAAATAAGATCGCATCTCGTTATCAAAAATTATTAATTAAGAAACAAAAAGGTCCCTCATTGGAATGTTATATACACGGACAACCACGTCGTTACAATTTAAGGAGCGCAAAGAGATTAAGAAAAACTTCTTCTTTGCAGGAAAATGATGAGGATCCTGAGGATGGCAGTGATCATGGCCATCTCGACGATACCCGTAAAAAGTGAAGAAATTAACCCCGATATGACGCACTTTGATTATCAGCAAGGAGTTGGAAGAATTATAGAAAATTATCATTATATACATTTCTTCATAAACACGTCATCGCTTAAACGCACCTATGGCAAAATTTTGACTGATTACACCATACTATCATCAAGAAAGGAACTCAAAAATTCAAGTCTATTAACGGAAGCAAAATTATTATGTCAGGAAATCTATCAAGACCTGCAGGAGATAGCACCATTCGGTGGAAGAAGAAAGAGAGGATTAATAAACGGAGTAGGAAAAATGATCAAATATATATTTGGAAATCCAGATTCAGATGACCTAGAAAAAATTAATAATTATTTGGAAAATTTTGAGAAACAACAAAATGAGGATATTTCAGTTTTGAATAAATCAATAAGTTGTATGAATCAAATTAGTAGAACGATAAATAGCAATACTGAAATAATTAACGAAAATTTACGGAATCTTATGAAAACTCTTAATGATCAAAATACGCGATTTGAATTAATTGAAACAGTTGTAACTCTTATTGTACAGGAGCAACATTTTTTAAATCTATTAGGAAAGATAAAAAGGTCATTTGTTTTTATCGATGAAAAATTTAATTTGGAAATATTAACTCACGAACAAATACTAAGTATAAAGACACATCTATTGGAACTTTATTCTCAAAAGGAATTAATATCACATTACCATAATTTGCTAGACTTTCGATTTGCTCAGGGGTCAGTCGTAACTATCCATGATTCCATAATCTACACTATAAAAATTCCCATCCTTAATTCCATTGAATTCTCCCTTTTTCAAAGACTTGCTGTAATTAACCAGGATAACCAAACAGAGATTATAACTATACCATGGAAGCTGGATGGCTCGATAATAAAATTATTTTCAAAAAGATGTCAATTGATTTATCAGAACGACTATATATGTTATCAAATCCTCGCAGAAGACGCAAAAGCAATAATCATTTCAACAAATTCACCTCTGGCATTAGCATATCCACTCTTAAACAATTTGACGCTGGTATCCAGTAATTATCAGATAAAGGTTGAAAGCAATAGAAACAAGGTCACATTCTTCGGAACGAAAATCTTTGGAGGAAACAATCTACTAATACAGGGACACAGAGTCGACGACAATCTCGGAGAATTTAAGGTGCCGGAAGTTCAACCATTGATCATCGAGGGTCATCAACGAAGATTTGAACCGCTAAAAACACAGACAGTACCAATGATGGAGACGCCAAAATTTACAAAATTCGGAATCGAATTCCATACGTCAATAACGTCGCTTATAATAGTCATACTAATTCTAATAATTGGGATGATTTTCATTATTTATAAATATAAATGTAAGGGCAGGAGTCCAAATAGGGGCCCACAACATACCGAAATAAAGACTGACGAGGGCGTCATTCAACTTGGGCGTGGAGGAGTTA
Organism: Pteromalus puparum; assembly: GCA_012977825.3. Classification (NCBI taxonomy): domain Eukaryota; kingdom Metazoa; phylum Arthropoda; class Insecta; order Hymenoptera; family Pteromalidae; genus Pteromalus; species Pteromalus puparum. Next base: position 27,040 of record VCDM03003231.1, read on the forward strand.
TATAAACCGTACTAGTCGTCGCTTATTCATCACTTGATATCGACCACTTTCCACATGCCGTATCGATCGCCTCAGCTCTCGGAACCTGCAACAATAAGATGTTTATGCTTTCGGACGTTGGCACGAACAGCGGAGCACGCATCGAGCACGCATGGAGAACAATAGAAGAGAGATTAAACAAACAAAATTACTGACCTTTTAAAAAGTCTCTTGCACCGGCAACGAGTCAGTCTCTGTCGGGTTTCCAAGCTGTAAGAACGTTCAATAAACGTCATAAAATCGATACCTAATTCCTTTACTTACTTGCGAATACACGTATGCCCTGCTATACGTACACTTAACTCGCGCACACGAAGTAGCCAGGACGTTCGCAAAATCGAAACGTGAAACTGCGCTTTACCCGCGAGACGCAATGACCAGAGAAGGAAACGATTCACTAACCTTAATCCTCTGAAGAGCGAAGTCGCCGGTGATTGCCCTCGGACGAAGCAGGTAAGAAGATAACAGTGACGCACGTCAGTCCTGGAGTAGTCGGGGCAGGCGAGTGTCAGCTCGAATGCTCGTAGCTTGCCGCCGCCTCACAACGCTATAGGTTCGGGCGCTGTCGCAGCGTGTGCCCGCGTATACGTATAGATCTCCGTGAACACACCGTCAGAGAAGATAGCCGCGAAATTCAAACTCTCACAACGCGCAGACAGCCTCTCGCTCGCAGGCGACTAAGATAACCTTAGCCGCGGAACCCGTGATGACTCCCAATGCTCCGTTGTCCGGGCCCTGGATTCGAGTAGCATCTGTTACCACGAACGCGAGACGCCGTAGTTATTGTTCCCAGCGTTCTTGTGGGCGAGCTGATGTCACGCTGGTCCTGCTGCATCGGATTCTCACGTCATCAATCCCCATGAAAGGCACGTCACCTACATCGGAACTCACGGTGCACGTGCCAACTCGAACGCCCTGTCGAGGTAATCGGTTGCTGCGACTGCGGTCGCGCCAACGTTGTCCATATCCTCATGTCTCTCACCCCTGAGTCGATGACGCCCGTGGTGCTTTACCCTGCTAACAATTGAAGATTAGAACATATTAAAATATTAAAATAAAGCAAAAATGCCCATTAAAATATATTATATTAATAGATTTTAATCGGCATTTGTGCTCTATTTTAATATTTTAATCCGTTCTAATCTCCAATTGTTAGCAGAGTACGTCCGTCGTGGCCACTGCACTATCTTCTGTCGTTTACTCGGAAAATAAATTACATTAATATCACGACATTAATTCTGTAACTAATACTATACAGTTATATGTATATAATATATATATATATAACTGTATAGTATATATATATATATAGTAGTAATTCAAACCACGTAATTCGAACTTATTATACACTCACATATTCATACAGCCTTGAGACGCTCCACCCCGAACGGTCGGACCTCGGTGTTACACGGCAAGATTTCGCCGTGTTACAATACAGTATATAGATAATATTTTAAATATTTCCAAGTTTAATTATTTTGCTGTAAAAGCAATTGTTATAGCAGAAGACATATAATAATCAGAAAGATCCGATCACAATCTCTAAAATAGCGAAGTTTCAGAATCGATCGTTTAATTTTGAAGATATATATTCTTTTTTTAAATTTAAAAAAAAAATCGGTTTTTACATTTCAGCTCTTTACTTGAGAACTGCTCAACGAAATCGTTTAAGGGGGGGGGGGGTCATAGGGGTTTCAAAGCTGCGCAATAAACTTATCCAAAACACATGAAATATCTACCTTTTCCCAAAATTTTAAGTGCAATAAGGTCTTTTTACGCCCGTAATCGAGACTAAAAAAAAATCATTTTTTTCAGTTTTCGATTTATTACTGAAAAAATAAGTAAGCAAATCACTTGAAATTTTAATGGAATATAGTTTGACACGTAACCCATCAAAATGATTTTTTTGTGAGGTTATGATGCTTAGTTTCAGAGATATGAATAAAAAAAAAATCACCTTTTTCATTTTATCTGCCGAAAGGAGTGGTCGATCCCAGAAATGTTACGGTACACACACACACACACACACACACACACACACACATCCACATACACACACGCACGCACACACACACACACACACCCGCGCGGGGAGCCTGTAACCCCGTAGGCGGCTCGTCCCCCGGGTGGCGAATGGGGGAGTGCTTGCCGGGGCGCCAGCCTTGGAGGGTAAAGCAGAAATAAAAGATGCTTCGTGGACCAACAGGCCGCCGTGTTTGCCGTGCGATGCGACCCGTGAGCTGCCAAAAGGAGATCCTGGATAGGGAGGCGATCCGAGGTTGCGCGCCGCAGTGACCTGAACTATTTTTGGCTTCTGCTGACGGCAAGACGGGAGGCCGGTTACCTAGCTAGTACCGGTCAATCGGCTTGAGCAAGTGCCGGAAACTCTCCAGAGAGCCAACCACTTTGGTTCGGGGTGAAGGGCTCGAGAGAGCAGAGGTGGGCCAGTGCGACAGCGCGTGCTATATCCTGGTATGATGTACCCAGTCTGGCACCGCCTTCGATCAGGTACCGGGGCCATGTCAGCTGCCTCCATAGACGGGGGGATCCAGGGGGTCGGACACATGCCGGGATGAAGAACATTGTTTGCAACATGGAGAAGAAAAACGAACTCGAAGAGAAGACAAAGGAGAACCTGGAAGGGTACACACTAAAGGTGCCAAAATCGCACGATGGTGGATTTGCAATCCACAAAAAAAGCAGCAACATCAGTATATGCAGCGCCGTAAGTGCTGCTGATTACCAGGATGAGAGAAATAAATTGGAAGGCAAACAGCAGGGCGCAGGAAATAGCAATATGCCAGGTGATGTGGATGAGGAAAAGAGGATGCTTGAGACCTGGAATAGAATCCGGGCAGCAGCGGATATCAAGCAAAAGCTGCTGGAGACAATCGAAGGGTACTTGGAAAGCGCATATGAAGTAACGTACACCGCACACAATTTTCACAAGTGCATGAAAAAGGACCTGCAACAGGTTCATCAGAGCATGAAACGTTTTAGTAGCGTAAGAGAAGGCACAAAAAAAAAAATGATGGATAGCTTTGGGCTGATGGTACAGAACAAGCCCAGTTCCAGGCTGCGGACAAGCGCCCAGTCACAGGATCCCCAGACATCTAGCGAATATAGGAAAAGGAAAGAACGTTGACCTGAACAAGAGTTTTCCTTAAAAAAGAAGAAGGACGAGGAACAGAGACTTGTGTCCCAACAGGAGAGAAAGACAGCGAAGTCCAGCGAGTCACAACTACTAGTGCCCAAGCCGACCACGCAGACAGGCTGGCAAACGGTGAAAACAAGGCGTACAAGGGGAAAAAAGAGAGAAGAAGAAGGCAATGCTGAAGAGGCAAGAAAAAGAAGTAAGCCACTACGGGCGAGACCAACCCGACCGGATGCCCTTATCATAAAGTCTGCTCAAGGGAGCTCATATGCAGAAATCTTAAAAAAGATTAAGGCAGAACCTAAGCTGAAGATGCTAGGACACAACAAAAATTTTGTTGCTTCATTAAATATAATGCCTATCAATTATGGCTGTTTTTTTACCTTTTTTCATTGCCATATATATAGCACATAAAACCAACAAAATGTTAATCTAATTTTCAAAAAATAAAAGTAGAAGAAAAGAGCTTTAATTTGAGCGCCGGATAGTTGAAATTGACCGCTCAGATCAAAAGTTATAAGGATTTTAAAAATGGGAGTAAATCGCGGATTTTCGTAAAAAATCATGATTTTCGTGATTTTTCGCTATATTCAAGCCTAGACAACTTTTTTTCTGGGCCATCATTTTTAACCCACCGGGGCTCAAATTAAATCTTTTTCGGATACTTTGAACGTATAAATACACATTTTTCGATTGCGGCTCCTGACATAAAGTCGAACTTTGGCTGGTTTTCGTTAATTGTCCCCATGTTAAATCCCCATAAGAGAATTTAAAGTGTCCGGCAAAAAAGTATGGCAAGCGCTCGGGTGTGCACGCGGACATTTTCTGAATCTTGGTAAATATTGTAACGGGGTGGACTTGACAATGTCGTGCGGCCGCGGAAATGCCGCACGTCAACAAACAGTGAACGTCGTATAGCGTCTGGCTGGTCCCTCGGTGATCGGCGTGATGATAGTGCGCGGACGTTAGCCGCGTAGTGCAATCACTATCACCAGTGCATTGCCTGCCAACTTCCGTTAAATGCGTGGTACGCCCGGGGTACCACGCTTATCCGCGTAACCGTGAGTCTACCAGCGGGAGGGTACTCGGGAAACACAAATGAATACACTGGGGATAACGTTAAAAGAAAGGTATATTGACTCTACTGATGATACAAATTGGTGTACAAAGTTCGCACGCGCGATGGCGAGAGGATCGCGCACGACGTCACACACGAAGCCGGGTCGAGGACTCGGTGGCAGCGAGTCCAGACCTGCGGCAGCTTCGCGCGGAAGCTAATACAAAACGCAACTTACTCGGTCGCCGGTTCGCCGTTGGCTAACTCGCCCTCGCGTTCCTTATGGCACTCCACGGGATTCCGGGCCGCTCGTACTCAGGTCTGGAGTCGTCCCTCCAGGTGATGACGTATTCGGTGAGTCCCGGTGTGCGCCAGGTGCGGTAGAGGATCCGCGGACTATTAGCGGTATTTTGCCGATGTTGATCCGGCCGAAGCGAACTCGAGTCTCTCCTTCGCTTTCTCGCGCGCGCGTACCTAACCCTGTCGACGTCGGCCGCCGACGTCGTCTGCTAGCATACGCGCCGACAGCTCCGCCTCGCGCGACTAACGAACGCGCGGGAAATTCAAGCGCTCGTTACAATATATATATATATATATATATATATATATATATAAAAAATGAAGAATAATATATTTAAATTTAGGTAAAAATGATGTAATGCTGATTCTAATTCCAGGAGATGACGTTCATACTGTCTACCTTGGGCACCAGGCACCTCGGAGGCCGTTGCCGTCGCGCTATTCGTGATCAGCGACCTCGAAAACCCCCGAGTAACGAGTTTCGATTCTCTATGTCACAATTTTTCGTAAAACTCTCGGAAATGACGTTGACACGTCTACCCTGGGCACCAGGTACCTCGGAGGCCGTTGCCGTCGCGATATTCGTAATCAGCGACCTCGAAAACCCCCGAGTAACGAGTTTCGACTCACTGGTTACAATTTCCCGTAAAACTCTCGAAGATGCCGTTCGTACTGTCTACCCTGGTCACTAGGTACCTCGGAGGCCGTTGCCGTCACGATATTCGTGTTCAGCTACCTCGAAAACCCCCGAGTGGCAAAACTGGAGTCATTTCCATCATTATTTACCGAGTTGTAAATTTTTTATTTAATGTATCTTCGAAATGCACTTTTCAAATCGATATTGTTTATGCAATAATGCATTTTCAATAAAGTAATTGATCACATTAGTTCACAAAATTTCTAGGCGATCTCATGAATCCAATGCAAAAAACCGCATTAAGAGCCGTCTTACTGCTCAAAAAATCGATGGTTAGGCCGTTTTTTGTGCTTTATTTCCTCGACTACATCTCGCGCGCGAACTCGCTGCAGTCGACCCTATTCCGCGAATTCGCTTTTCGGCGAATATTATTTCCGAATTATTGAATTATTGAAAACTGTTCAGCACAACGTTGTTGAGAATACAATTTTTTCCCACTATAATTGTACTCGGCATATAACAGTAATAATTTCATAAAAAAGATAAATGATACTTACCTGCAAATTTATTTATTATTTTAACAATTATATGTATTTTAGCAAAACAAAATAAAAATCAATTTATAATGTCAAACGTGCAGCTAAGCTTCGAGTCTAACGAAAAATAAATCGTAAACTTTTAATAATCTTAATAATTTATAAACAAACATTACAAAATTAGCCAAATATAAATTAGACTTTGGGTTTTTGTTTGCATAAAAATTGAAACAAAATGATATATTATAGTGCACTTAATTGTTTTAATTTTTTCATTTTTATTTAATAATAAGAAAAATTACATCAAAACTAAGACTAAAAAAAAAAAATTGTAGTGGATTTGAACCCTGGCAAAATACGCGCACCTTCGGGCGCGCGCGCCTTAACCAGCACAGCCATCGTCAACATGCTAGTAGAAAAACAAAAACTTGCATATCATCATCGGCCCCGCTTGGGGGTTTAGGGTTTGTTATAATAGAGTTTGGGGTTGTTCGTGATAATAGGGTTATTAAATAATTGTTTTTATTAAATCTCTTGTTGTGCGTTTGCTTTAACGCATACAAGAACGCCGGCACCATGGAAGCTTCGCTGCTCGCTCCGCCGCTCGCTCCGCCGGGACATGCGTACTACCCCCTCTCCACCGCTACCGCTAGATGCGTATAGTTCGGGCGAAGAACAGCGAGGTGGCGGTAGTTTACGACTGGATGTTGCCTGGCACGCTTTGCCCTATGCTCATCGGCAATCTCTCTACTAATCTCTGTTCATATATCCATTCGTTTACGTGTTTATAAAGACATTACTTTTCTACTTTTAAATGCAGCAGCTTATTTGAAAATAAAATTTATGAATATACTTCGAGATCAAACATAAATCACAAAAATCTAGATAACAATCATAATCGATCTTAATTGTATAAAGTTCAAGAATTGAGAACTCAATTCAGTACTTAACTATTGATCAGTTTTACTGAGCACATGTCGATTGCATGCATTATACATACATTGATTTGTATTGCAATTATAGGAATTTACATAAATTTCATTTATCTTCCCTTTGTTTTAATTCAAAAATTGTTAACGATTTGTGATTTCAATAAATTGCAATCTGGTTGTTTTCAATTTTGATTTAACCATTATTATTTGACTAATTTATTGAATTTTATTAATTACATAATATAATATAATATACACGTATGTCGTATATTCATTTTATGTTCAAGTTATTAAGTCATCTCCAATTTCTTGCTATTCGACAATATGTATAGACATAAACATGTTCTTCTTTGTATTGAATAAGCAATATTGATGTTGAACTTTTTTTAAATATTTCAATCAAATTATATGTGATACTTTTTAGCAATTTTATGTCTTCCAAATAAACTAATGTAATGTATTAAAAAAAATCTTATTGCATTCTTATGTAGTATCTTATTCTTTTGATTGAAAACACAGTACCTTTGAAATTTGTAAAATTATTAACTTGAACGATTCTTATTGTAAAAATGTTAGTACCTTTTTACTAATTATTATCAGACATCTGGATACCTTATCCCTTTTTTTTAATTCAAAATTACAAAAAGTAATTTTCAATGATTACGGTTTGTATTATTACTTGAATTGATTTTAAGATTATTCCATAATCACTTTGATTAAAATTCATAGATATCCTTTTTTTTAATGTTTTTCGTTTAGAATATAGAATCTATATAATTTTACTGTATGCTGATAATAAACTCAATTGCTATTATATAATTCTTATTTAGCTAAAGTAAAAAAAACTTATTGCTTCAACATTATTTTGATGCCATAAAGAGTGATAGAGAAGTACTAAGCATATATACTTTTTATACGACTCTTCAATTAAAATCACTGTTTAATACCTATAGTATTTCATCATTATAATAGACTTTTTAAATGATTTCATTTTAGCATTTAGGCCATTTAGTTAATCAATTCAAGGAATATTCTTGCCACCTCTGTTGTATTTCGTACTGTTACATATACGAGATTATCACACATAATTTATAAAGACTTTTGGAATTATTCTTTTCTTTTATGTTAAATATACAATTGAGAGAATCAGATTTCCCCTTATATTTAACATAAAAATAATGAAGTAGAATTTATACAAGAATATGTCTATTAATATGTTATAAGTGTATCTCTGTAACAATATTATCACAAATTTAAAATAATTGTTTCTCAAGCATAGCTTTGACAACCGGTATATTTATGGAATTTAAGCAACTGAAATATTGAACCTTTTATAGTTATAATATTACAGAGTTCATTTTTAATTACGTTCATATAAATGTATCTGTTTGCAATTTTGAATATTATTGTTTACAGATTTTTTTAAATGAAAATGAACCTTTATTTGCTTTGGCATAATTGAAACAATATATGCAATATTTCATATCGCGTAAATATATGTAATTGTCCGATTTTGTACTTTTTCTCAGAAAATGTTTGAGATCTAATTTTATCACTCATTTTTTTTTTAAGTAACTTTCTTTGTGTTTGTTACCTTTAATTTTGGTTATTTTTAATATAACCTTACTTCATACATATGCACGTTAATTACAAACGCTTCTTATTACATGTTATTACATATCGCACATGATTAACAGATATTTTTTTTTTTTTTTTGTTTGTTTGTTTATCCGGAGAGTTGGAGAAATGCTTAACGCACCATGGCAGGAGCCGTGCGGGACTCCCCGTGTGTGGGACTCTCCTGGCGCGGGACAGACGCCAGGCATACCCACTAAAACTCCACCTCTCATATGGCAGCGAGAATCCCCCCGGTAGCAGCTTTCGCATTCTTTCGGGGGGTCGCCTGTCTTGTTACGACCTATAGGTCATCTATCGTCGTCTAGTCAACTAAGCACCCGTCACTATTTTTCGCGCGGAGAACCGTCTCCACGAACGCCGTTATGTCGTCCCAATTCTGCTTGCTAGCAAGCATCGTTTTCACTACCGTGTCGGGCGTAAATGCCCCTACCGTCACCTCTAAGATTCTACGCCTATCAGCCCACCGAGGGCAGTCAAAAAACGTGTGTCTCACGTCGTCCCGTTCGTCACCGCAGTATTTGCAACCCGGTGTCGCTACCTTGTTCATCGCGAACAGGTAACTCCTGAAGTAGCCGTGTCCGGGAAGAAATAGGGTGAGATAAAAATTGACCTCCCCCTATCTTCTGCCTACCCACGGGCCTACCTCCTTAATCAATGATTTCGTCCATTTCGCATGGCGGCATTCACTCCATCGCTCCTGCCATTTCCGCATCGTCCTATCGCGTTCCTCGGTTCGGATTTCCACCCTAGCCGATTCCCGGAGACTCTCGTAGATCCGCTTGCGTTCAATTGCAAGCAGATCCACGGGAATCACCCCCGCGATAACCATTGACGCGTCCCCGGATACCGTTCGGTACGAGCACGCGATCCGAAGCGCCCCTCTTCGTTGCACCGCCGTTATCTGCTTACGATACTTTTTCTTCTGCATGGCATCGGCCCACACCTCCGCTCCGTATAAAAGAATAGAGTTTGTGGTTGCCATTAAGAGTCGTCTGACTGCCGGCCTAGGCCCGCGCACGTTGGCCATTAATCGACTAAGCTGCGCCACCCTAATCGCCGCCTTTTCGCATACGCTGTCTAAATGCGCCCCGTAGTTCAGCTTCGTATCTAGGGTTACCCCCAGGTACTTGGCTGTCGGCTTCGTCGTTATTGTTACGTCTCCGACGCGCATCGGTATGATGGTCGAGACACGCTTCCTAGTCAAGAGAACTATCTCCGTCTTTTCGAGTGCTAGCTGTAGTCCGTGGTCGGTCATCCATTTTAGCACCCGGGCCATTACCGCGTTCAATTTGCCCTGCGCGATCTCCACATTTCTAGCTGTTATAACCGCGGCTACGTCGTCCGCGTACCCGACAAGTTTAACATCCTCCGGTACTTCTACTCTGAGTAAACCATCGTACAGAATGCCCCAGAAGTCCGGTCCCAAGATTGAACTCTGCGCCACCCCTGTCGTTATGGGCCTGCTCTTACGTCCCTCCGCGGTTTCGTATTCGATCGTGCACTCCCTCAGATAATCCTCTACGAGTCGCATGATGTACCAAGGCACCCCAAACGATCGCAGAGAATCCAAAATGTCGACCCATCTAGCCGAATTGAACGCGTTTTTCACGTCTAGTGTCACGAGCAAGACCAATGGCCTGGCCGCATGACACGCTTCATCCGTTTTCTTGACCGTGTCCGTTACTTCTCTGATCGCGCCGATTGTTGAGCGTCCCTTTCTGAAGCCGTATTGCTTGTCTGAAAGGTCTCCCGCCTCCCTGACGGCGCTTAATATTCGCGGTTTTATTAGCGATTCGCCTGTCTTTCCCATAGTGTCGAGCAGGCTCAACGGCCTGTACGATGGCTTCGCGCCCGCCTGACCTTTAGCTTTTTCAATTAAGACTAGCCTAGCCCTTTTCCACCGCGGACTGAACACGCCCTGCACCAGGCACTGATTGTACATTTCCAGGAGCAGCTCAGGCCGTTGTTTGGCAACGGCCTTAAGTATTTCCGCGGGAATGCCATCCAGTCCCGGAGCCTTACCGCTCTTCAGGGAAGAAGTTGCCGCGATAAGTTCGCCCTCGCTAAAAAGGGGTATCTCATCCGTCAGTTCGTCCGTCATTTCTAATTGAGGTCGGGTGGGATGGGTGGGAAACAGCTTGTCAATTATCTTCTCGATCGCCTCTGCCGCCATCGGTTCCATTCGCCCCATTTCTCCTATTTTTCGCGTGACGATCGCGTATCCCTCGCCGAACGGATCGTTCTCTACATTATCTAGGATCTTGTACCAGCAGCGGCGCTTACTTTCTTTGATTGCGTCCCGGAGTCTCTTCTTCGCCTCGTCGTACCCGCGAGCAAGTTCTTGAGCCGTTGGGCGGTTATGGGCCCTTTGAGCTCTTTTTCTGGCTCGAAGGATTTGCTTTCTAAGCTCAGCGATTTCGCCCGTCCACCAGTAAACCGGACGTCTGAGGTGGCCGGTGGATACTCGGGGCATCGTTGCGTCGCACATCTCGGTGATTAGCCTAGTAGTGCGTTCTACTAGGATATCGGCTTTCTCACGTCCGCCTACACGGAGAAAAGTTTGTAGCACAAATCATAGTGCTGAAAACGCGTACACCTAGCGGCGGCGTGCCGAACTGATTTTTAGCAGTGAACTGCATCGCGATTCGTAGTGCCATCTTTTCACGCTGACACTCCATGCGCGTTCACCTCGCATCAACGTGACGTGCACGGCGATTCGCGGTGAACGTTCCCGCCGGTTACCAATGCACTTCGACTACATAGGATGTATTCCGAATTGTCTCGAGACTCGCGATTTCTAATAACAATTTGAACCAAATATCACTAAAAATTATGATTACTAACATGTCGCAAACTGTGTAAAACCTAATAAAGCATAAGAAATGTCACAAACTCTATATAACATAACCTAACCATTAGAAACCATAATAAATATCTCGCTAGTCGAGACAAAACGGAATACATCTATATTAGATAGAGACGAAACAATAAAATTGAACATAAGCTATTGCATTTTTTTTATACGTAACGTAACTGAGATTTTAAAAAATTATAGAAGTAGTTGGAGCAAATAATTGCTTTTTGTTAAGAGCAGGAGTTCTTGGAATAGAAAATAGTTTTTGTTAATAGCAATTTATTTTTATTTTTTTACATTATTTTATAAACATTACTTTATAACGTATTATATGTAATTTCTATATTTATTAATTATTGATTTCTACATTTACAAACAATGCCTCGTAGCAAGAAATAGAATTTTATTTTTATAACATAATAAAAATCCCGGAATTTCAGAATACTTCTCACGTATTGGTCAGCCATCATTAATTATTCACATTAAATTATTAACAAATCTTCTTTCGGAACTCGGATCACACAACGACACAACTCGAAACAATGATTCGTGTACACCGCATGCATGACACCGCGAATCACCGTGCACGTCACGTTGGTGCGAGGTGAACGCGGAGTGTCAGCGTGAATAGATGGCACTTCGAATCGCGATGCAGTTCACTGCTAAACATCAGTTCGGCACGCCACCGCTAGGTGTACGCGTTTTCAGCACTATGATTTGTGCTACAAACTTTTCTCCGTGTAGTTCGTCCGGAAGCCCATTAGAAGGTAATTCTGCGCTTCGAATCACCTCCGTAAGCGCCTCCCGATTAAGA
>VCDM03003231.1:39100-99984 GCA_012977825.3 Pteromalus puparum
TTTCGAACAAAGTAGATCATCTGATTGTAGTAAGTGCATCAAATTGCTGAAATATAGTGAAATACATTGCGAGGGCGTATTATATCAAGTTTCAAGTGTATACAATGCACCACTTTTGAGATATGCAATTTTAGTCAAAGAAATTTTTTAAAAAATTGAGTTTATGTACAAGTGATGCAATGTTTAAACTTGAAACATGGTATGCAAGCCCCTGTTATATATTTCAACATATTTATACAGTATAGTGACTTGAGTGTAACCAGAAGATCTAGTTTGTTCTAATTATACGCTTTTGGCGCAAGTGTTTTCGAACAAAATAGATCTTTTGGTTACACTTAAGTCACTAAACTGTATAAATATGTTGAAATACATAACACAGGCTTGCATATCAAGTTTCAAGTGTATATGTTACATGAGGTTTGAGATATACAATTTTTAACCACACAAATCTTAAAAACTTAAATTTATATAGATGTGCTATATCATCATATAGACTTGCGACAAAATTTTGGCCTGCAAAAAGCTTTGGAAGGAACAAGAAGCGTCAGAAGCTACTTAATTAGCCGTATAAAAGGAGATGTACTAGTATAAGCAGCAAGTTGATCTTGGTCGAGGACCAGTAGGGAATCCTGAACATACAGCTGTTGCAGGAGTTGCTTGTATTGCAGCAGCAGCAGTTGACCAAGCTCGAGTAGCAGCAGCAGCAAAAGTTGTATGAATATAAGCAGCAAAAGCTGCACACACAGCAGTCGCAGAAGTGGCCCCTGAATATGCAGCTCGAGTACACTGTGGACCAGTAACTTCAGCAGCACTGGACTCCGTACTAGTAACAGCAGACCCTGGTCGAGGACCTACTGTAGATCCTTGATGTACAGCTGTAGAATGTATACCAGCAACTTCCAACTTCAGGGTCGTCTACAGATGATTGAAACAGGTCAGCAAAGCTAACCAGGCCAGCAAACAGCGTGATTTCAGCTCCAGGGCTGTCCTCTGATGATTTAAATGGGCCTGCAACGCTAACCTGTCCAATAAACAGTGTGAATCTGGTTCCAAGGTCATCCTCAGATGACTGAAGCCTCCAGCAACCCCACCCAGTAGCACCAGAGACCGTGAACTTGGTTCCATGGTCGTCCTTAGATGTTCGAAGCCTCCAGCAACGCCAGCCAGTACCACCAGTGAGTGTGAACATGGTTCCAAGGTCCTCCTCAGCTGATTGAAGCCTTCAGCAACGCCAGCCATCACCACCAAAGAGCGTGAACCTGGTTTCAGAGTCGTCTCCAGATAACTGAAGCCTCTCGAAACGCCAACCAGCATCAGTAGCAGCAGACAGTTTTTATCCAGCTCCAGAGTCATCTTGTTTGTAGCCGTCAATGCCAACCTATAATGCACAGACAGTGTAAATCAGCTATAGAGTCATCTACACATAATAAAACCACGTAATCACTGATTTCACTGCACATAACACAAGAAATACTTGTGAATTTTGAGTGTCGACGAATCTTCATCCAGACAGTATGTCGGAGGAAGGTATCAGCACAGCCGTAGAAGTAGCAGCACAAACAGTGATAGTCGATCCACATCTAGAATGCATCTTGAAAGTTGAATGTATACGCAGAAGTGGAAGCAGCAAGAGCACCAGCAGCAGCAACAGAAGCAGACACCAAAACAAGGGATAACCTCCAAGCGCAAAAAGTCAAGTTTCTTGCTGGAGTTGCGTATTTTCCTCTACTGCAGCACTCCTTGACGGACTGACACTCACACACTGCATCGTAGCTGATATTCCGGAGCATCACTTTTATATACTTCTCGCACTGCATTAGAAGTAAACGAAGCACTGGCGAGTCTCGCCGTGAGCAGCAGATCCGCGAGCGAGATCGCGCTGAGCGGAGGCTGCTTGAAAACATATGCGCTTTTGATTAGCACACTAACACTGCTGTATCGCGTCGACGTGCTGCACTTATACAATTAATACCTTTGAATAACTTGAAGTTGAACCGAACGAGCGAAGGCCGGGATGCAGCTTCAAAACGTCAAAACACAAGGCACGGCTGGCGAGTGGCGGCTGCGTGAACGTGTCGCCGCAGACGCCAGTAGGTCCCCAGATCGACGCGCACAATGTATGCGCAGTCGTCGTACTCACTTCGCCAGAGCCGCGGACAGAGCAACGAACAGCTGTTCGGCGTCGCTTGGATGATAATAAAACTATTTTTTTTTTGTTCAAATTATGGAAAACCAAGACATAGTTGCCCTTTCTCTCATCATTTTATATCTATGTGCAAAGTTTCAAGTCGATCTGTCAACGCATATAAAAATGGCATTTGAACGAAATTTTCAACATGCACACGCTGCAGCTACTGGTTTTTGTTCAAATGCCATTTGTTAACGCATTTAAATATTGACTTGAAACTTTGCATTGTGGTAGATGATTCCGAGACAAAGGGCAACTATGTCTTGGTTTTTGATAATTCACCGTATTTATTTAGTTTCAAGCACTTTTCTACCGAGTACTCGTTCTATCGACTCGGTCGGTAAAAATTGGGTTTGAGACCCCCTTAATGCAAGATTATATATTATTTAATAAAATTACACACTTAAAACAGACCAATCACTGACACATTTATATAATAAACTATATAAAAATTTATATAATAACAGTATATAATAAAATAACGCACTCAAAACAGACGAATCCCACCGCACTGTCACTACNATAATACATATGCTAATAAAACTAAGTTCGTTCGTTTATTCGTCCTAAGAACGTGTAATACGTTCGATTTGAGTAACGTGACTTTTAAAATAGTTAATTTGAAGAAATTAATTAATAACACTTTCTCTCTGCGTTTTCTCGGGCTTGAGACCGTCAATAGGCCGCATTAAAAGTGCATAAAACTTAAAAAATCTCGTGCAAGAAAATCCGTGAGTTCATTTCCACGTCTGGAGACCGACTGCATTCTGCTGTTATGCCCGTTGCAGTCCTGCGTCTCTCTCCTCCCTCGGTCCCTTTTTTTTTAACAAAGCTTAGCTTGTTCTAGAAAACACATGTTGCGACGCGTACTCTCTCTCCCCGGAAAAACACTTGGAAAGCAGTTAAATTCCAGAGTCCCGAATCACGTACAACAAAGCTTCATTCTTTCAGCTTACTCAATGCATTTTCTAAAATCGTATAGCTTCTAAACCGAATATTTCACTTCCAACTTTATATTTTGAGAATTCATATTTAAAAATTATTATTTATTTAAATATTCGCGTATAAAGATACGTAACGTATATTATTACGTTACAGTAGACTTATCCAGTATGGCGATCTGACAGCTATAGGTATACCAGAACGTATAGAGTTGTGAGCGCTCGCAGCGCGGTCGCACGTTTTTATTTTCAGCTTATGTTGCACAGCATTAGTATTGCTCTAGTCAACGAAGGTATCTACGTCTTGGTCTTTGCCTCACGAATTTTCTATGGCTGTGTTTACAAAACTTTGTCGTCTGCATCCTTGGAGGTTATGATTATATCATTGTTGCGGCGTAATGTTTTGTGTCATTGTCTAATAAATGAGAGTCGATTTGCTAAAGGTTGTAAAGGTGGAATGCATAAAACTAATGCTGGCTAGATTAACATTTTCGAAGTCGTCAAAGTCTTTATAGAAAGAAATTTTTTGCCAATGATTGTTTTCAGTTATTCTAAGAAAGATTGCAAAGTTTATTATGCTATTATGTAACTTGCAAAGTTGGATTTTAACATTGCAGAATAGAAAAAATTAGTTTATCACTCCTCCACATATTACAGTTTCTGGTGTGGTTCTTTTTGCCCCACAGCTGCAGATATTGTAACAAAAGCTTTGGCAGAGAAAAAGTGTTATTGGACTGAACATAAAGCACCTGATGGTCTTGCATGTTTCTATAATAGTGTAACAAAACAATTTCTGTGGGAAAATCCAGATGAACTGAAGTCTCCAAGTTAACTTTCTTTATCACAATACCCATGGAAAGAGTATAAATCTAAAAAAAGTTTACTATTATAATGTTAATACTAAAGAGTCCAGGTGGATTATTCCACCAGAATTAGAAGAGTTGAAAACCAGAATCGCAGCAGAAGAAGTTGCAGCTGAGATGTCCCATTTAATGTAACTTGGGAACAAGCAGTCAAAATTATCCAGAATGATCGTCGTTATCCTCAAATGAAAAAGTTGAATGAACGAAAGGAAGCATTTAATGCTTGTAAAACCCAAAAATTAAAGGAAGAAAAAGAGCAGGCGAGATTGCTGTAAGGTTATATTTTAACTTGATGCCGTTTCATCATTATTTTTTTCAAAAGGCAAAAGAAGATTTGGAACAATTCTTATTAGACAATGAAAGCATGACAAGTGCAACTAATTATTATATGTGTGAAGTACCATAAATGTATGGAAGTTTAGAATTATGGAGAGCTGTGGGAGATTCAGATCGTTTGTGGTATTGGTGTACTTGACAAAGTGATTTTTAATACTCCAATCAAGGTGAGAAAATAATTTAATAGTTCATTTGTTGAAAGGCGAAAAAAAAAAACATTTTCATTTATATAATCATGTAGGTTACAGATCCAGAGATAAAAGAAAACAGTGTGATGCTTGAAATCTATCAACACTCTGGAACTATCGTAGAAGCAATATTTAGCCCAGATGGTACTGCGATTGCAACGGCTAGCTCAGATGGTGAAGTCAAATTTTTCCAGGTTTATTTGCATGGGGCTATGTGTGGATAACAGCCACCTAGATGTTTATGTCAGTGGAGGTCTCATGATGGAAAACCCATATCTTATCTTCTTTTCTTGGATGATCGCAAAAACTATCATTTGGAGTATGTATTTACTTTTCATTGGTTAAAAATTACTGAAATATAAATATAATATTTTTTTGTGCTTTATAATGTGTAGTTCTGGTGGTTTGCTGTCACAGGATGCGATAATGATTCAGAACTTGAGGTTTGGTCTTGTGAACTGTGGAATTGTTTGCAAACCATAAAATTTTCACCTATGTTCAATACACAAAAGACACCAGTTGTACGGGTCAGGTTGAACCTTGCTGCCAGTTATCTTCTGCTCTTGGATATTTATAACAAAGTGCTGTACATACTGAGTATTTTAAAAGACAGTGAGGAGGCAGTGGCTTATTTTAGGTTAAAATCCTTGATGGTTTCTGGGACTTTGTTATTCTTCCATCAGACGATGTTCAAAAAGGTCATAGAGAACTTTGGCACACAGACACTTTGTCCAAGGTACTTAAAGAACACTCTTGATGGTTTTAATATAGTATAATGTAATGACAATAATTATAAATATCGATTACTTTTAGTTGGACATGTCATACAAATGCCAGTGCCCTCCTCTTACAACGATATCACAACTTTTTCTGTTCTTCGTGATCACAATGGTCCAGCTTAGTATGAAAAGACATTTTTCATACCATCGTCTTGGAAAGGTGAAAGGGTATTCCTGAGGTTTGGATCCGTCAATTGCTTGGCCAAAGTAGTAAGTTGTTTTATAGCTAGATATACTTAAATCCTCAAACATTGTTGTTTGAAAAAATTTTTAAATACCTATTGCATTACAGTGGCTAAATGGTGACATATTGACATATCACGAAATAGAACATTTACCATTTGAGGCTGAAATCACTACATTGATAGTTTTTGGAGGTAAAAATCGTGTCATAGTTGCTGTAGACAACAGCCTCCTCAAAACTATTATGTCTCAAGGAAAAATTGTTAACATGGAGTTTGACAATGGATCTGTCAAGTACAAAAAAAATACAAGTACAAACTTATAGTTTCGACTTTTTTAATTATGCTGGTATGTATAGGTATATTATTGCAAGTTGCTTATATCCTAATTTTTTTTTTTTTTTAAGTGGCATTTCGAACTCGAAAGTTCATCGCCTCATCTACGCAAGCCTTCCACGTATCCCTATTTTGTGCTAACCCTATCCATTTCGCGCCGTCCCGTCCGATTTCAGTTAAGTCCGCTTTTACATTGTCCTCCCACCTGCGTCTAGGTCTACCTAGAGGTCGCGATGTATTTGGCTTTCCTTTCATTATACGCGCTGCCGTGCGATCATTTCCCATTCTTGCAACGTGCCCTGCCCATCTTAGTCTTCGCGATTTAATTATTCTGTTTATATTCGGTGACGCGTATAGGTTATGTAGCTCGTCGTTGTGCAGTTTCCTCCACTCCCCGGTTTCCTCATCTTTCTTTGGCCCGTATATTTTTCGCAGAACCTTATTTTCGAACACCCTAAAACGGTTTTCTTCCGCTTTAGTAAGCGCCCAAGTTTCGCACCCGTACAGGATTACCGGCATTATTATAGTCCTATATATCCTTACTTTTACATTTCTAGACAGCAGTTTTGATTTTAGTAATCTATTCACGGCGTAGTAGCAAGCATTACCCGAATGAAGTCTCTTGTTAATCTCGGCTTTAATTTCGTTTCGATCATTTATGGTTGTGCCTAAATATCTGAATTCGCTAACCTTTTCAAAAGTATAATTTCCGACTCTAAGATCACCCTCACCTTCGCAAATGCCCAATTTATCCATGATCATATATTTCGTTTTCGATTCGCTCACCTCTAAACCCGTGTCCTCAGCCGCCTTTATGAGAATTTCCGCGTTTCTCGCTACCGCTGCACCGTTATCCCCTAGTATGTCCAAGTCATCCGCATACCCTAGAATTTGTGTTTTTCCGTTAAGGGTTGCACCTAGCCCGCTAGTCTGCATTTTTCTAACAACATATTCTAGCGTTAAGTTAAAGAGTACTGTAGAGAGACCGTCACCTTGTTTCAAACCGTCGCGTATCATGAATGATTCGGATACGTTACCGCCTACTCGGACCTTTCCCGTGCTTCCGTTCAGACATATTTGAATTAATTTCACGAGTTTTTTTGGTACTCCGAGGAGCACCAGGATTTGATACATTTTGCTTCGTTTGATAGAGTCATACGCTTTTTTAAAGTCTATAAATAGTTGGTGTATTGTTTCGCAATGTTCCCATTTTTTCTCTAACAACTGTCTTATAGTAAACATTTGATCGCACGTCGACCTGTTACGCCGGAATCCACACTGATAGTCTCCTATTATATCTTCCGCGAAGGGCGTGAGTCTGGCCTGTATTACGTTTGATAGAACTTTGTAGCAGGTAGCTAAAAGTGAGATTCCCCGGTAGTTATTGCAATCTGTCTTATCTCCCTTTTTGAAAATCGGTATAATGATAGATTCTTTCCAGTTTTCCGGTATCGTTTCATTTTTCCAAATAGCACATACTAGTTCAAAAATTTTGAATGTAAGCGCGGTGCCCCCGTATTTAAGTAGTTCAGCTGGTATAGAATCGTTTCCCGCGGCCTTATTGTTTTTTAGTTTTTTGATCGCGGCTTCTACTTCTTTGTAGGTCGGTTCTTCCATATGGAGTTCCGCAGTGTGGATTTCGTCTCCCGTTTCCTCGCAGTTTTCATGTACGTTTAGTAACTTATCAAAATATCCTTTCCACAGCTTTAGCAGTTCATTTTCGCTTGTAACGAGATTCCCGCCCTCATCTTTCATTAATTGCGATCTACTCTGGAAACCCTTCCTAATAGCGTTAATTCCTTTGTACATCTCGCGCGGGTTATTTTCCTTACTATTAGTTTCTATTTTTCTAATCTGATTCTTTTGATACTCGCGCTTTTTGTTCCTGTAAATCGCCCCCACTTGCCTTCTTATTTCGTGGTACTCTTCTACGGCCCTATCGCCTCCATTGTGTACGCTGTCTAATTTGGCCTTTTTGCGCCTTTCAAACCAGAGTTCGCACTCTTCGTCAAACCATGGTTTGCTCTTTGGCTTTTTCTTTCTACCTAGCACTTTATTCGCGGCCTGTTTTATCGCTTTTTCGATATCCCCCCAAAGACTGTTCGGGTCGTCATCTACCTCCGTCGGTGCATCCGTTTCTTCGAGTACCTGAAACCGATTCCTTATTTCTACTTGATACTTAATTCGTTCTATCCCGTTCCGTAGCTTTTCAATATCGAACGTTTCTACTTTGCTCGCCCGTTTACTATTTTGCCCAGCTACTAATTTGGCTCTTAATTTGGCCACTACTAGAAAATGATCCGAGTCGCAATCCGCCCCCCTATAGGTTCTTACGTCAAGCACGTTCGTGTGGCGCCTCTTATCGATAAGAAAGTGATCGATTTGATTTTTCGTGGCTCCGTCCGGCGATGTCCACGTTACTTTGTGTATATCCTTGTGCTTGAAGCACGTACTCTTTACTATAAGATCTTTTGCCGCCGCGAAATTTATGACTCTAATACCGTTATCGTTGCTGGTTTCGTGCAGACTTTCCTTGCCTATAGTGGGCCTAAACATTTCCTCTTTCCCTATTTTAGCGTTGAAATCCCCCACTACTATTTTGGTGTCGTAAGACGCGAACTGGTCGATTAATTGCTCCAAGGCTTCGTAATAAAGATCCTTCACCTCTTCCTCTTTGTCCTCCGTAGGACAATGCACGTTAATAACCACGTAATTGTACCACGCTCCTTCGATGACGATATACGAGAGTCTGTCGTTTACGAATTTGAAACTTTTAACCGCGTGTATAATTCTTTTGCTAATCAGAAATCCGGTACCTAGGGAATGTCCGCTCGCGCCCCCGTACATAAAGGTGAAGTTTTCGTTTCCTAACATACCGCTATCTTGCCACCGAGTTTCTTGTATAGCTACTAAGTCTAGATTGTACCCGCCAGCTTCTTTTAAGATTTCCCGGTACGCGCCTGCTCTGTATAAACTGCGCACATTCCACGTTCCTACCTTTAAGTCCCTATTGATTTTGGTTTGGTTTTGGTTTTTTTGAGCCATGGTAGTAAGTGAAACCCACGCGTTTTGGATCCTGTTTCCGATCGCAGGTGAATCATCCGTTCTAGAGGTGATAACTCCCATACCTCTCTAGAACTAAGTATGAGAGCTTTCCGACTTTGATAAGGACGGAGTCAGCTCATCGTCGGACACACTACGGAATCACGCTCGTATCCTAACGCCCCCCTGCAAGGCAGCGCGCCTACGCTGGCTTCGTTACCGTGTAAGACCAGGTGGCGAATCATTCTACACATCCCCTTTCGGGGCAGTTGTCATCGCTCCCGCATTCTCCACGACAGCAGGATTTTTGTAATGTGTGCTAAGAGAGATAGATTATAGACATAGTTAGGTATGAAGAGAGAGTGAAATAAGAAATATTGTTGAGTGTTCGTTGTTGTGGTGCTTGCGTAGCGTTTCTAGATGAATGCGTTCGATCGCCAGTGTGGGCTCATCACACCCACGCCCGGGCCTATCGGCTGTCCGCGGCTGCTTATTCGATTTATTCGCAGCTAACCTCTTTCTCAGGGGCCGTTCCTCTATCCGCAACCTGAGGACGCGCCGTGTAGTGGTGATAGGCACCCACCCGTCCGCTCTGGACGCACAGGCTTATATCCTAATACTCAAATTAAATTATTTCATAATCTTACTTTTTGTATTGAAGGTCTGTCTTATTGCATACAAAACCAAAAATATACATAGAAGATATCACTATCACCACAGAATTGGCTGATGATGTTGGTATCATTAATTATATCATTGAAATAGCAGGATTAGAAGAGACTGACCTTCCTGTATGTTATGTGAATCTCATTGATGCTAATAATCAATTTGCTACTGACGGATCACATATTGGAATTCAAGGAATTACTAAGATTAAATTTTCAAAATTATGGTGGCCTCGATCTATGAATGAAAATCCTGGTTATCTTTACACATTTGAAGTAACTTAAAAGCTAATAGTAAATCTGTACCAGAATTCTATTTAATCTTGTGTAGTAACATTTTTGTCAGTTTTAACTTAGAAATATTATACATATTTTTGCAAAAGATTAATGTTATTTTAGGTATATAAGTTTATAAAAGTGTACTCATGTAAAAAATTCAGGTTGCAGTTACGATGCCAAACTCTCCCAAAATAGACATCTACAGACTTTCTATTGGCATTTGAAACATTGAATGGATCACTTCATCATTTTTGATAAACAATAAGCCAATCTATTTTCGTAATTTTTGAAGACATGAGGATTCTGCAATAAGAGGACGTAGTTTAGATTTTGTTACTGTAGCCAGAGATCATGAATTACTTAAATGGATTAGTGTAAATGCTTACCGCACTAGTTATTATCCTTACAGCGATGAAGTTCTTGACATGGCTGATAAGTATGCAGTTTTTATGACTAAGATTATTATTAACCTTCATAAAGTTTTCTCTATTGATCAAATGAACATTTTATTCAAGACTTGGATTTCTTATCATGGATGAGTGTCCATTTGTGGACAAAGAAATTTATTCTTCAACTTTGCTTAAAAAGCACAAAAGGTCTTTGTCAGAATTAATCAGAAGGGATAAAAATCGATATTCTGTAGTGATATGGTTTATTGCAAATGAACCAAGAACTCAGCATCCTCATGCTTCTTCTTATTTTAAGCAAATTGTTCAGCATACAAAGTTACTTGATCCTACTCGTCCAGTAACAATTGTAATTGCAGTATCATCCAGTGTAAGTTAAAATATACAATACGTATAAAATTAGAAAATATAGATTGAATATCCTGTCTATTTATATTTTTAAGGAGGATAAAGTTGGTCATTACCTTGATTTGATAAGTTTTAATAGATACAATGCTTGGTATTCAAATCCTCGAGTGCGATTCTTGTGAATATCGAAACGTTGACGTTTCGAGCAAAAATTGTAATAGAGATATTCCACCGTCACATTAGTAGCGTTTACGATTCCGCAAATGAACAAAAATGTATAAGCTATGTATTCTTGTCGAGCGTCGAAGACAGCAAGTGGACAGATAACTCCGAATCAGCTGTCCCGAAAAAAGAAAACTGTAAACGAAATCGATCGGAATCAAAATTTTGCCAATTCGCGTAATCTGGCTGGATGAGCCCCTTTGCGCTTAATTCTGGGGAACAGCCGGGCCTAGAAATTAAATAGTTGTGATTTTTTACGAGAAATCGAACACAAGCGTTTAGAACAGGGATCCTTCGTTGCGAGAAAAATTATGAAGAATTTTCTGAATATTTATATTTTGTCGGATAGCGTCCCATCTCATTCGCTCAGATCGTACATATGAGTCTGAACTCTGAATATTAAAACCGTTCTTCCTTGAAAGTAGAGTTAGGGGAGATACGCCCAAAATGGGATGTTGCCCTGCATGGGATGTCATCAGTTCCCAGCTTCTAGGGGCGAGATTGCGGCACTTGTGCTTAGTAGATTAGTAGATTTTAGCGTTTCGAAAGTCGAGCAGAAGGAAAAAAAGTTTATCGGAAAGTATTTTTTTCCGTATTTTTGGAGCTGTCAAAAGATACTTTCCGCTTCTTTGCAGATCAATATTAGGCAAGTTCAATAACTTTTACCTACATAGAGGTTTAGTTTGAACTTTGATCTTTCGAAAAATTAGTTCCATCGTATAACCTCAAGGCGTAACCAAACTTTTTTCCCAGTATGAAACGAGGCATATTTTCTAAGTATGGAATATGTTTTAGCATAGCATTGCCATGCCGATTATTTGACTTTAGAATGTAAGGCTTTCAAACTTAGAATAGTCTATGGGCTTAGAATAGGCTTAGAATAGTCAAAAAAAGCATTGTTTATTCCAGAAATGTTTTGAGAAAAGCTAGAAGAGAAACTGCGATGGATTTCGGTGCATTGTGGAAAAAATATTGATAAAATCGAAGGCAAACAAGGATAAACCGGCTCAAATAAGATTTCTTCACTTAAAGCAAACAATTTTAATGGTCTTCAGGTGTTTAGAATGTATACGTATCGTAATTATTCGTAAATATCGTAAATATCAACGGCGTTCCATATTGAGTAACACTTTTTGATATCCCAAAAAAATTAGCTTATACGGTTCGGCTTTCCATTTAGTTATTTCGCAAAATTGCATAATGGCATTCCCGTTTAGAACATCAAAGGCCCCTATAACAGCAAGCAAATCTTCCAGTTTGAGCAACTTTCACGGCCCTAATCGAAATCTATAGCGAAATTAGCTAAGTCATTCCATACTGGGGGTATCTCCCCTATACTTTTCATAGAATTTCTATGTTTTACATCTTTCAGGTGTTCTATCGCAGCTAGCCTTTTAATCTGTAATTAATTGTCAATTAACAGTCATCATACAACGTTTCGTCGTGTGAGATAATCGAGTCTACAGATTGCAAAATACATATTTTTGTTAATAATATATTCTAACACCACTAGTCTTCAGGAAGAAAGGAATTAGACCATTACATTTATATCGTAAACAAAAGGCACGTATATTAAAAATTTGTTATTTGATTATTTGCAGTTGCAGTTGTAATACGTCTTTTATTTAGACCTACTTTGATAGTAGGTAAGTATTTTTTTTTGTTTGTTTATTTCTGCTTAATAATCATTTCTATTAATACTACTGATTTTTTTGCAGGTCTATAGAAGGCATTAATATGCCACCAGCTAGTGCAAAACAATTTTTAATAGTTTTTGCACATTTTTTTTTAATTTGTTCAGAGCAATCGATTGGCGTTCGCGCCCCCCGAAGTACTCTGTACTTTGTTTACATTCTAATAAGAATACATGGAACAATCAACTCATTCTTTGATTTAAATATTCGCTACTATTCGATACTAAAAGGATAGGTTAGGAAGACACTTGTAAGGGAGGGGTATCAGGGGAGTGGGGATTAAGGTGGATATCAAAAGGATAATAGAGCCCCGTGAACTCCTAAAATAACTTACATATATCGTGATAAAAAAACCGCTGCCAATTCTTTGGCACGTAGCTTCCTTCAACTTTATGTATCGCTTTAATATCTAAATTGTTTTTACTTCATACATAATTCTATAAAGTTTTTATGCTTTTTCGTTTGATGGATAAAATTATTTCGAAATAATTATATTACATAATCAATGCGTAACTGAAAATATTGTTTTTAACGATTTAATAAAACAAAAAACAAAAAAACTAGCCGATAATCATGACATTTTAACGAAAAGTTCAATAGTTAGTTTCCGAGATATAATGATAAGGATATAGTTCGCGGAACGTATCTAAAATCACCAGTGATCGAAAAATCGCCATGAATATACGCACATGCGTAACTGAAAATCTTATTTTTAACGAATTAATAAAACAAAAACAGCAAAAAACGAGTCTAAGTATAGATTAAAATCCATTAATGGAAACTGAGATAGAAGCGATACAGTTTTCAGTTATATAGGGTATACAGGGTAAGAAAACAAAATTTTGAAGCTTAATATCTTTAAAACTAACTGGTATCATAAACAACCCAAAGAAAGAGATAAAGGTGCTATATAATGCTAACTAAATCCAAAATTTGAACTTGATTATTGCCTTTTTACTCCAGTTATCGAGTCACGTAGAAAAACGATTTTTTTCAGTTTTTGATGTTTTTCTCAGGATCTGCCCCATGAAGTGGCTCAAAATTTAAGTGGTATATAGTTCTAATTACCTTCAATAATCATATATTTTTTAAGAATGATTCGCTATTTAGTTTTTGAGTTATAACGATTTAAAAAAATTGCACTGTATGGTGTATAATAAAAGAACGACGAACGATAATATAAATTTTTCACGGTAAAAACATAGGCAATTTTATTCTCTTTCAGGTACATATTAAGCAATTTACTTTTATTAACTTTTCCGATAACTTTGTTGGCAAAAACTGAAAAATCTCAAAACTAAAAACACTATAAAAAAAACGCGTATATAAACTGTAAAACGGGACTTCGTCCCACTATCTTCTAGCAAAAACGGAAAATTGAGTACCTTGGTGCAAGATCCACAAGTCAGAAGGCTGAGAAAGCAGGCTTATACATACGCACACCACACGCACACACAACAACATACTCCGTACGACATTTTCTAAAGACACCATTTAGACTAAAATCATTCAAAACACACTCCCACATTTTTTTACTACATACTCCAAAAATTACTATTACAAGGCTTCCTTAGGAAGGAGAAGCAAAATACCAGTAATTGCGGAATCGATAATAAGTTAACAACTGCAAGTTACAAAATTGCGGGTGAGAGTTGAAGCATTTGAATCTTATATCTTTTAAGCTAAAACGTTCATAAGCCTACAAAAAGAACCTAGCCGAAGTGATCAAAAGATCAATCTTTCCTAAATTTCAACTCAATTTAAAACTTTTTACTCCCGTAATCAGTCGACTAAAAAAAAACATTTTTGATTTTTTGATTTTATCTCAAAAACTAATCGCCAAAATGCTTAAAATTTTTTACAACTAGTAGATATCGTTGTTTTTATTGTCATGAATTTTTTCAAACATTAATTATTTATTTTTGAGTTATATATGTTTATCGAAAAATTACCTTTTATATCATAAAGAATGAACAGATCAGTCAAATCTAGAAAATCTTGCGGGAAAAAGTAGACAAATTATGTTCTTTTAGATACACTATTGTTGAACATATTGTATAAATCATATCATTATAAAAAGCAAAAATATTTTTTCAAAAATAGAAAAATGGCTATAATAATGACCATAAAATGGTCAGAATCATAAACAAAAAATGACCTAAATTCGAATTAAGAAAAATATATGCATGTCAATATTTTATTACCGATCCGTCCGCATGGTTCCAAAATTATGGCGGTATACGTCATACACACACGCACACACACCACCACACACACACACAACCACACACAACACACACACACACAACAGCCATCCGCACGGACATTTTCTAAAAACGTATGATTCGTACTCCAAACACCTCCAAATGCGTTTCCACGAAGTATTAGCAAAACTGAAAATTTTACTATTACAAAGCTTCCTCTTGAGGAGGAAGCAAAATAATGACAAATAAAAGAAACAGGTTTATTTTGAATGATGATGAAAAACGCATGATACTTGATGGTTCCAGATTGAAGGATTGTCACATAGATAAATTTTATCAAATTTTATGCAATGAAACTATTTTTTAACCAAGTTCTACGCTTTATCTGAGCATAATTCGTAGCGATCCATATACTAAACGCGTAAAACCGGTTTCATCGGAAATTCATCACATACAATTACTACATAGTTGTGAGGATGATTGTACACAATGTCTTGGTGGTCATTGGGTTTGTTCATACTATGATACTGAGTCAATTTTTATATATGATTCATTGAATCAATCAAAATTACACGAATGTCATGAAATATTCTTGAAAATATTATTTCAGAATTATGACGATATTCCTATTTATTTCCCAAAAGTTCAATATCAAAATAATTCTTTGGACTGTGGAGTGTATGCCATAGCATTTGCTACCTCAATCGCTTTAAATATTGATCCAACAAAAATTATTTTTAATTCAAATTTGTTACGGCAGCATTTATATAATATGTTTGAAAGAAATAAGCTGATTCACTTTCCTGTAGTTGTAAACAATACAATTACATCACAGTCTTCTTTTAAAGGAATAAATAAAATTGAAATTGTTCCTTCAAAAGTGTTGTACAGTAATGAAAAGAATAGGACACAATCTTATCAAGTTTCGCTTAATAATACAAGTAATTTATTTGTTGTTGGATTACGAAATAGCGATGGAGTTTCTTGTTATGCAAATGCGACTTTACAAAGTTTACTGCACTGCAGATCTGTTAGACAAATATTCTAAGAAGATCGAGTAAATTTGAGTGTTTTACATGCGTCGATCAAAGATTATTATTCTACAGGTAATGTTGATGTAAAAGCTTTAAGAGGATTTGCTCATGAGCGATATGTTGCTCATGAGCAGCAAGATGCTGCTGAATTTTTCATGTCTTTCTGTCAAAAATCTAAAATTTTGCAGAATATTTTTTATCATTTTTTAATTCATACTGTGATATGTCTTGATTGTACTCAAGATTCTATTTCTGATCCTATTATTAATTATATATTAATACTTGCAGTACCACCAAATAAGCAAAATTTAAGTTTGCAAACTATTATAAATTACAATATAGCTAATTGGTCTGATACGGGCATTGCTTGTGAAAATGGATGTCCTAGAAACAAAGTTATGAAAATGGATTTACATACAAAAAATAAACATTTAGTATTGCAAGTACAATTATTTGTTAATAAATATGTTATAATTTTGAAAGATAATTTTAGGATTATAAATTTATCAGATGAAAATATTGTAATAAATGAAAAATCTTATAAAGTTATTAATGTAATATTTCATCATGGTGATAGTATTCATAGGGGCCATTATACAAATATGTTGCGTGACAAAGATCAGTGGTTAAGTGTAGATGATTTTAATGTTAGTAAAAGCTCTTGGCCTGTAGATGCAAAAAATGCCTACATATTTGTTTTAGAAGAAGTAGCAATTGTTACGGATCATACGCATGATAAAAAACGAAAAAGAAATAAAAAATATTATGAATTACATAAGAAAAAAATTCTTGAGAAACAAAAATTGTACAAATCAAGCAAAACGAAATCAGTTGAAGAATATAATAATCTAAATAATTTCAAAATCGTTGAGAAAAATTATAATCAAGAATCAACTAAGAAAAATTATGTTCAAAATCAATTGGATAAAAAATCAAAAGATCGAGATTTTCTAAAGAGAAAGGAAAATTTCGATGAAGAATATGACCATAAATGTAAAAAGATGAAAATTTTCAACAAATCCACAGATAAAGTATCTGTACTCTCACAATTGGAATCATTTAGATGTGATTCGGAAAATAAAAGTAAGACGCTGAAAGTAAACAACTTTAAAAATAATATTCAGAAAACAATAGCAAAAAAAAAAAAGAAATATAACACTAGACAAACTAAGAAGTTAATAATCAACAAAGAAAAGTTCATAAAAAATGTTATGAAACAATTAGATTATCCGACTCTTGACTCTCTTGAGAGGTATCTGTCACCGTCCACTGAACGTTGGTTCTTGTCTGGAGGTGCGGCTGTCCTCAGGAGGTAATCGCCGAGCTGCTGCATAACAGTCAATGAAAGACTGTAAAAAAAAGCTTGCGAATAAAAGGTTCAATTTCGATTAAAAAGTGCTGGTTATATAACCAAGGTAATGCCAGAGCCGATTCTGATCCGATCAAGATTCGCCTATACATTAATATAGTGACCGATAGATAGCGCTACGTTCAGCCACGGAGATCTTTTTTTGGCGGGCATCCGGAAACATCGGCAGATCTGGAATATCTGGCCGAAATAGAGAGTACATTACATGGCTTTCAGCCGATAAACTATTTAAGGAAAAAAAAGTGTGCGGATGTGAAGTTGTAGAGTGCGGCTGCCATCTTGGCGCGTGTGCGTGCCTTTGTCTCGTGTTTCGTGATTAAGTGCCAGAAGAGCTCGTAGTTGGCATTCGGCAGTTCTGTGAAGTAGATGATTCTTTGTTCTTCATTTGTATCAGAAGTGCATGTGTTGGGATTTATTCATTATTGTGTAATCTTCGTCATTATATTTGGCTAGCTAATGAAACAGACATGGAAAGATTATTTGAATCTAAGTTTCCTAGTTATTATAGACTATTTGGATCATCATGTCTGGTGGTTTGTGTTAGTATCGTACGCCTTCGTGAAACCATTCTAAGTGAAGGTCATTTTAGTACTGCAATTATAAATCATGTCAAGCATTTGACTGGGAAACAGTTTAGTGATAAATGCAAGATTGATAATTCGTTAATGTCTATTGATGCAAAGGAAACTCGTGGTTTTATAGATGAAATCGAGGAAGCACTTCACACCAATCTAATGCATCCTTTATGTCAAAGGTTAATTAAAGATGTATCATTGTGTTGCGATTCCTTCTTTTTCGGCGCTTTGAATAGATTGCCCGACAATTCTTTGCTTAACAATGTTGACTTGGGCAACACTTTAAGTAGATGGTTGCGAGCAGATATAAGAAACAATCGTGTCTTATTTTCAAGATTGGTAAGGGCAGTTTGGAAAAGCCGTACGCTTATTTCACGTGGATTTGTTTCTAGTCAATTAATCAATACAATTCTGAATGAACTGTATTTTTACCATTCAGTGAGTTTAACAAATATTTTCCTTATGCATAATGAAAGCAGTGGTGATAATTAGGTTTTATTCTTTTAGGTGACGAATTCAAGGACAGTCCTTACCAAAAAATGTTTAATTTATTATATCGTCAAATATCAGTTTGCTTTTATAGACGAATATTTTCCTTATTTGGATGTTTTGTTTGAAAAGGAAAGCAATCTGTCATTATTGCTTGCTGATAGTAAGATTGCTTCGTCAGAGTTGCTTCCGATCACTGAAAGAGAAGCCATTTTTTCAAATGAAGAATTCTTGAAACTGGCTAAAAAAAAAATCAAATGGGAAGCAGATGAATACTTTACCGGTTCAAAAATGACCCTGTCAGTAGCATACTCCTACGGAGATGGTGAACTGCCAGATTCTAAAGAATTTTTGATCAAAGAAACGGATGTATCACATCTAAATTTATTAAAAAACCTTGGGTCACAACACACCTTCGTCAGAAGTGCCTCCAAACACAAACCATCTTATGAAAGTACAGATGAAGAGTCA
Organism: Pteromalus puparum; assembly: GCA_012977825.3. Taxonomy (NCBI): domain Eukaryota; kingdom Metazoa; phylum Arthropoda; class Insecta; order Hymenoptera; family Pteromalidae; genus Pteromalus; species Pteromalus puparum. Next base: position 57,713 of record VCDM03003231.1, read on the forward strand.
GATGTCAGCGATGTGAAGAGCCGAATAAAGAGAAAAAAGTTAAATTCATTGCAAGCAGATGATGGTAAGGCTGAATCCATTAAAGATGGTGACTATATAAATGAAATATACATATATAATTTTTACTTATTTAAATATTTTATACTAAATTATTATTCTTAATCCTAGACAATGATACTGATGAATCTACAGATTCAAAAAAACGAATGACTTCCACATTGGCTAGAAAAAAGAAACTTGTAGATAATGTACATAATATTAACGAAAAAACAAAACATCCTCTCAAACGATCGCGTGTTAGTAAAAAAGACGAGTCTGCTAGTAGCAAGGCGAAGATTCCAAAACATAAAAAGGAAAGTACAGATGATGAGTCGGATGTCAACGATGTGAATAGCCCAAAACAGAGAAAAAAGTTACGTTCATTGCAAGCAGATGATAAGGCTGAATCCATTGAAGATGGTGACTATATAAATGAAATATACATATATAATTTTTACTTATTTAAATATTTTATACTAAATTATTATTCTTAATCCTAGACAATGATACTGATGAATCTACAGATTCAAAACAACGAATGACTTCCACATTGGCTAGAAAAAAGAAAGACGAGTCTGCTAGTAGCAAGGCGAAGATTCCAAAACATAAAAAGGAAAGTACAGATGATGAGTCGGATGTCAACGATGTGAATAGGCCAAAACAGAGAAAAAAGTTACGTTCATTGCAAGCAGATGATAAGGCTGAATCCATTGAAGATGGTGACTATATAAATGAAATATACATATATAATTTTTACTTATTTAAATATTTTATACTAAATTATTATTCTTAATCCTAGACAATGATACTGATGAATCTACAGATTCAAAACAACGAATGACTTCCACATTGGCTAGAAAAAAGAAAGACGAGTCTGCTAGTAGCAAGGCGAAGATTCCAAAACATAAAAAGGAAAGTACAGATGATGAGTCGGATGTCAACGATGTGAATAGGCCAAAACAGAGAAAAAAGTTACGTTCATTGCAAGCAGATGATAAGGCTGAATCCATTGAAGATGGTGACTATATAAATGAAATATACATATATAATTTTTACTTATTTAAATATTTTATACTAAATTATTATTCTTAATCCTAGACAATGATACTGATGAATCTATAGAGTTTAAACAACCAATGACTCCCACATTGGCTAGAAAAAAGAAAGACGAGTCTGCTAGTAGCAAGGCGAAGATTCCAAAACATGAAAAGATGCTCCATTCACAACCTAAATCTCCCAAATCGACTGAGACGAAGAAACCTTTTGATAATGTGCATGCAAATGACAAAATTGAAGGTAAACATATTTATAATTTTTTTAATAATTACCTTCATATTTATTATTTTACCATTATATTTATATCCACAGAGACATCTCTGAATGAACAAATTATAGAAAATGAGTCGGATGGTTCTAATAAATCAGAATCCAGCAGTAAAGCTGGAAGCAGCACGCAGATCGTTGATAGTGTCATGGATAATTTACAAAAGTCAAAGTCTGTTATTCATTCGACCAATACAGATGACCCAACGCTACAAGCTTTCATTAACTTTGCAAATTTTTCAAATATCGAACCTAACGGTGAGTCCAGTAAATTTAGTTTAATATATATCATCATATATGATTTCATATAAATTAAATTTTACTAATTTTCTTTAGCAAAATTTGGAGATTTTTCTTCAATAATCAGTGACAGTGACAGTAGTACTAAGTCTTCGTGCGAGGAAAAATCAGAGAATGGATCTGATTCTTCTGATGCTAGTCCAAAAATCAGTGATTCAGAGAAGAACAGTTGTTTATCTGATAAACAAAAAACTAATGGATTAGATAATATTGAAGAAGAAGTTGCTCCGCGTAAATCCTCTGAAAACTGCAAAGCTAAAGAAAATGAAGCTAAAGAATTGCCATGTGACGAGTCAAAACTTGTTGATAAGTTGACACAAGACAGAAATTCGGAAAGTAAAAAAAGTTTTCTAAATGAGGAAAGCTCAGAGAATGGATCTGATTCTTCTGATGCTAGTCCAAAAATCAGTGATTCAGAGAAGAACAGTTGTTTATCTGATAAACAAAAAACTAATGGATTAGATAATATTGAAGAAGAAGTTGCTCCGCGTAAATCCTCTGAAAACTGCAAAGCTAAAGAAAATGAAGCTAAAGAATTGCCATGTGACGAGTCAAAACTTGTTGATAAGTTGACACAAGACAGAAATTCGGAAAGTAAAAAAAGTTTTCTAAATGAGGAAAGCTCAGAGAATGGATCTGATTCTTCTGATGCTAGTCCAAAAATCAGTGATTCAGAGAAGAACAGTTGTTTATCTGATAAACAAAAAACTAATGGATTAGATAATATTGAAGAAGAAGTTGCTCCGCGTAGGTCCTCTGAAAACTGCAAAGCTAAAGAAGATGAAGCTAAAGAATTGCCATGTGACGAGTCAAAACTTCTTGATAAGTTGACACAAGACAGAAATTCTCAAGATTTGTCAAATGGAAAAACGTCCATAAATGTGAAATCTAGCAATGATGTCACAAGTAAAGAAGAAGGTCTTCCAATCATCAAAGAAAACGTACTCGTAAATTATCCACTTGAGCAAATGAAATTAGATGGAGAATCATTCATTATTCTTCCTAAACAGCAATCAACGCCAATTAGGTCAACGAATGCACTGCCACCAGCACAGGAGTATGTCACCTTGCTACAAAACGGTAAGACTTCTTTCTTACATTCAACTAAAGTATTAAATAAGACCAGCAATTCAATCAATAGTTGAAATGCATGATTCACTTGCTTAATCAAATGATTTCTGTATTAGGAAATGAACTGTCTAACATAGCACAGGGAGCGGCACCCTTGGTCAACTATTCCATCATGGAAAGTACGGATTCCTGTATGGAATTAACAATGGATGAATCTCCAATAATTCCTGAATATTTGTTTGTTGCATCGCCGGTAGTTTATTATTATTATTATTATTATTATTATATATATATATATATATAATTAAATGCATATATTCATTTTTTACAGGATACGATCGAACAAATTGAAGCTTGTGAAAGTGTTGTATTTATTGAGAATACGAATGGTAAGTTTTGATTCGCTGACACTCGCTAGTAATATATAATAACTACATATATTTCATGAATGTTACTGCTCCTTTAGAAAATGGACATGATCCCCTGGCATCGTCAAACCCACCTGATATAGTTGCAGAAACTAGTGATGAGCACACTGCAAAACTCGAGCAAAAAACCGGTGATCCCCTGGAATCGTTAAAACCAGCTAATATAGTTGAAGAAACCAGTGATGAGCCCGCTGCAAAACTCGAGCAAAAAACCGGTGATCCCCTGGAATCGTTAAAACCAGCTAATATAGTTGAAGAAACCAGTGATGAGCCCGCTGCAAAACTCGAGCAAAAAACCGGTGATCCCCTGGAATCGTTAAAACCAGCTAATATAGTTGAAGAAACCAGTGATGAGCCCGCTGCAAAACTCGAGCAAAAAACCGGTGATCCCCTGGAATCGTTAAAACCAGCTAATATAGTTGAAGAAACCAGTGATGAGCCCGCTGCAAAACTCGAGCAAAAAACCGGTGATCCCCTGGAATCGTTAAAACCAGCTAATATAGTTGAAGAAACCAGTGATGAGCCCGCTGCAAAACTCGAGCAAAAAACCGGTGATCCCCTGGAATCGTTAAAACCAGCTAATATAGTTGAAGAAACCAGTGATGAGCCCGCTGCAGAACTTGAGCAAAAAATCGGTGATCCCCTGGAATCGTCAAAACTAGCTAATATAGTTGAAGAAGCCAGTGATGAGCCCGCTGCAGAACTTGAGCAAAAAACCGGTGATCCCCTGGAATCGTCAAAACTAGCTAATATAGTTGAAGAAGCCAGTGATGGGCCCACTCCAGAACTTGAGCAAAAAACCACCTCTCCGAAAGGTACCCTAAGTGATAACGAGCCCGTTGAGCAGGAAACCACACATCCAGAAGAAAAAAATGAGAAGGAAAATGGAAAGAAAAAAAAGGAAAAATCCAAGCAGGATCAAAGAATCTTATCGACTTCCAATGGTACAAATGAATGTTCTACACCGCTAGTAAAGATTAAAAAATGTGATTCTGTTTTAAAAACAAAGGTCAAAAGAAGCTCAAGAATGTTGAAATCGTTGGGTGTAACGGACCCATCTAACATATCAGAGAGTCCCATCGCAACCCGTCAAAAGAGAAGAAAAAAAAAATGTAAATAAAAACAAAAGTATTATAGAATTAAGTACGAAAAGTATGTATAAGTTATAATAATGGCTATAAAATGACTATATAGTGTATATATAGTTTAATTTGGATGCATTTTTATGTATGAAGTTCAAAATTTCAAAAGAATAAATATATTTTATTTTGTTTAAAGTAGTAATAGTTTAATTTGCATGCATTTTTATGTATGAGTCCAATATGTATCTATAGTCGACTCTCGAGAACATGAGCGGATGCCAGCGTTCGGAGTAAGTGAAGTTTGACAATAAGGTGATTGTAAGTATTGAAGTATTGCATAGTTGCAAAAGTTAAGTTCATCTGGATCCAAAATCTCATTAAATTAAGTTACAAAAAAGGGTGATAAAACATTTTAACAACTACATTTGTAGAAAACTTATTTAACGTATTTATTATGCAAGGTGATTTGTTTATAGTAGTATATTTTGTACAAAGTTCACGCATAATACAAAATGAAAATCATTACGCATTTTTAATCTAATACAAAAATTTGTCTACATTAATGTACATACTACTAAATAATAATAAGTATTTTTTATGTCAGAATTGATTACGCATCTTTGAATCTAATTAAAAAATTTGTGTACATTAATGTACTATTAAACAATAATAAGTATTTTTTATGTTTTTATTCAAGTCATTTATGTGCTCATAGAATAGAAGCTGACAGATTAGTAACTTCTGCTATATATATAAGAGATAACTATATTTCTAAAATAAAAAAAAATTTGACAAATTGCAAAAATAAGGTTGAAGTTATGTTAACTAGATTAGGGACTATGCCTATTATCGAAAATAAAGAGTTTGCACTAGCAGCTTTATGTGGTCCTCCAATGCACACCTCTTCTTCAGAAGCGTTTTTTGCAGAGGCAACTTACGATTTTGAAAATGGTTTTAATACTAAATTAATATAAAATATCGTTTTGAATGAATTTGGTCAATCGACTAATATATTGCCAACAAGAGATACAAACAAAAAAGGTAAATTTTGGAAATGTTGTGATGCTTACTGTAAGAAGATTGATACTGATTTATTAGAAAAATTAAAATCTTTATTTGAAGAGTTAATGTACTATACCTATACAGACGCTTATTTATTTTTCAAAAATATTGATATATGTACAGCTGAATCTCGTAATGAAAATAAACAGGGCCATCCAAGTATTTGCTATGCTCAGCCATTTTTATGTAAATCAAAATTTTTAAAACTCGTTATACTATTGATTCATTATCCTCAATTGCGAACTATAAAACGATTAATTTATAAAATAATACAACTCTATAAATTAATGGAAAATGTTGGCAATGCTTTAAACAATAGTGATGTGAATGAATTAAGAAAAATTATATCTGATGCTGATCAACTAATCACATTATGTAGTTCTCACAACGATGAAATATGTTTAAACGAAGCAGAATTGAAAAAAAAACGTATTATATGGGAATTAAAGAGTACACAAAAATAGACATGGATCCACCTAAAACTCCCTGTGTTTCGTGTCAAAGATTATTTTCTGAAAGAAATTTAGTACCCGTTGAAAGATACACAGCCAACATGAATTTGGTTAATGAAATTCTTGATATTAATGTTGATGAAAAACATAATTATTGGGCAAGATTAAAAGCCATGTACGATCCTCAGAAATTTAATAACAATTTTGTTTGTAAAAATTGCATTAGTAAATTAAAACAATATTCTTTGCCATCAACTTGCATTCTAAATAATCTTCATCTTAGCCCTGTTTCAAATGAAATACAAAATTTAAATATATATGAAAAAATGTTAATACAGCTAGCTAAGGCTTTCCAGACTATTGTTAAAATGGGAACCGTTATTAATAAAGATTTACCGAATTATGTTAAAATAGATAAGGTTGTAGGAAGAACCTTTCACTTGCCGTTACCGATAGAAGAAACTCTGCAAAAAATTTGTCCTGATACTGATCCGCTGAATGTCAATCATGAAATCTTTATTTTGGTACGTGGTAATCTAACGAAAGGAAAAGTAATTTGGGAAAATTATGTAGATATTAAGAAGGTATGGGAAGCTTTACATTGGTTGAAAATTTGGAATCCTCTATACAAAGATATAGTGATACCGTCTTGTCCTGATGAATTATTGGATATTTTAGATGAATTGGAATTAGAACATGAAGATACAACAAAAAATGATTTCTTAAATGAATCTCAACCTAACCAAGAATCAGACTTATATGACGAAGATGAAACTCAACAAAAAGATTTAGTAAAAGATGAAAAGGACCACTTGAATGCGCTATTAACTCAAAAATCACAATCAAATTCATTTTATGAGCAATATACAATTTATCCTTTGTATGCTAAGAAAATTAATGAAACTGATACGAAATTGTATCAAATGCTATAAGTTTTCGCACCTGCGTTGGACTATCGTACAAAAGATTTAGATTTAAAATGCTTTCCTGATCTTTTTCCTTATGGAGTACATGGTCAATATGATAATCGACCTATAAATTTAAGGGAGTTCGATTTTATTAAATCTAGGTTAACTTCTAAGCATCCACAATTTAGACTAAACATACAGTATCTTTTTTATTTGCTATTCAATAATAATATTGTGCGTCCAGAGCGGACGGGTGGGTGCCTATCACCACTACACGGCGCGTCCTCAGGTTGCGGATAGAGGAACGGCCCCTGAGAAAGAGGTTAGCTGCGAATAAATCGAATAAGCAGCCGCGGACAGCCGATAGGCCCGGGCGTGGGTGTGATGAGCCCACACTGGCGATCGAACGCATTCATCTAGAAACACTACGCAAGCACCACAACAACGAACACTCAACAATATTTCTTATTTCACTCTCTCTTCATACCTAACTATGTCTATAATCTATCTCTCTTAGCACACATTACAAAAATCCTGCTGTCGTGGAGAATGCGGGAGCGATGACAACTGCCCCGAAAGGGGATATGTAGAATGATTCACCACCTGGTCTTACATGGCAACGAAGCCAGCGTAGGCGCGCTGCCTTGCAGGGGGGCGTTAGGATACGAGCGTGATTCCGTAGTGTGTCCGACGATGAGCTGACTCCGTCCTTATCAAAGTCGGAAAGCTCTCATACTTAGTTCTAGAGAGGTATGGGAGTTATCACCTCTAGAACGGATGATTCACCTGCGATCGGAAACAGGATCCAAAACGCGTGGGTTTCACTTACTACCATGGCTCAAAAAAACCAAAACCAAACCAAAATCAATAGGGACTTAAAGGTAGGAACGTGGAATGTGCGCAGTTTATACAGAGCAGGCGCGTACCGGGAAATCTTAAAAGAAGCTGGCGGGTACAATCTAGACTTAGTAGCTATACAAGAAACTCGGTGGCAAGATAGCGGTATGTTAGGAAACGAAAACTTCACCTTTATGTACGGGGGCGCGAGCGGACATTCCCTAGGTACCGGATTTCTGATTAGCAAAAGAATTATACACGCGGTTAAAAGTTTCAAATTCGTAAACGACAGACTCTCGTATATCGTCATCGAAGGAGCGTGGTACAATTACGTGGTTATTAACGTGCATTGTCCTACGGAGGACAAAGAGGAAGAGGTGAAGGATCTTTATTACGAAGCCTTGGAGCAATTAATCGACCAGTTCGCGTCTTACGACACCAAAATAGTAGTGGGGGATTTCAACGCTAAAATAGGGAAAGAGGAAATGTTTAGGCCCACTATAGGCAAGGAAAGTCTGCACGAAACCAGCAACGATAACGGTATTAGAGTCATAAATTTCGCGGCGGCAAAAGATCTTATAGTAAAGAGTACGTGCTTCAAGCACAAGGATATACACAAAGTAACGTGGACATCGCCGGACGGAGCCACGAAAAATCAAATCGATCACTTTCTTATCGATAAGAGGCGCCACACGAACGTGCTTGACGTAAGAACCTATAGGGGGGCGGATTGCGACTCGGATCATTTTCTAGTAGTGGCCAAATTAAGAGCCAAATTAGTAGCTGGGCAAAATAGTAAACGGGCGAGCAAAGTAGAAACGTTCGATATTGAAAAGCTACGGAACGGGATAGAACGAATTAAGTATCAAGTAGAAATAAGGAATCGGTTTCAGGTACTCGAAGAAACGGATGCACCGACGGAGGTAGATGACGACCCGAACAGTCTTTGGGGGGATATCGAAAAAGCGATAAAACAGGCCGCGAATAAAGTGCTAGGTAGAAAGAAAAAGCCAAAGAGCAAACCATGGTTTGACGAAGAGTGCGAACTCTGGTTTGAAAGGCGCAAAAAGGCCAAATTAGACAGCGTACACAATGGAGGCGATAGGGCCGTAGAAGAGTACCACGAAATAAGAAGGCAAGTGGGGGCGATTTACAGGAACAAAAAGCGCGAGTATCAAAAGAATCAGATTAGAAAAATAGAAACTAATAGTAAGGAAAATAACCCGCGCGAGATGTACAAAGGAATTAACGCTATTAGGAAGGGTTTCCAGAGTAGATCGCAATTAATGAAAGATGAGGGCGGGAATCTCGTTACAAGCGAAAATGAACTGCTAAAGCTGTGGAAAGGATATTTTGATAAGTTACTAAACGTACATGAAAACTGCGAGGAAACGGGAGACGAAATCCACACTGCGGAACTCCATATGGAAGAACCGACCTACAAAGAAGTAGAAGCCGCGATCAAAAAACTAAAAAACAATAAGGCCGCGGGAAACGATTCTATACCAGCTGAACTACTTAAATACGGGGGCACCGCGCTTACATTCAAAATTTTTGAACTAGTATGTGCTATTTGGAAAAATGAAACGATACCGGAAAACTGGAAAGAATCTATCATTATACCGATTTTCAAAAAGGGAGATAAGACAGATTGCAATAACTACCGGGGAATCTCACTTTTAGCTACCTGCTACAAAGTTCTATCAAACGTAATACAGGCCAGACTCACGCCCTTCGCGGAAGATATAATAGGAGACTATCAGTGTGGATTCCGGCGTAACAGGTCGACGTGCGATCAAATGTTTACTATAAGACAGTTGTTAGAGAAAAAATGGGAACATTGCGAAACAATACACCAACTATTTATAGACTTTAAAAAAGCGTATGACTCTATCAAACGAAGCAAAATGTATCAAATCCTGGTGCTCCTCGGAGTACCAAAAAAACTCGTGAAATTAATTCAAATATGTCTGAACGGAAGCACGGGAAAGGTCCGAGTAGGCGGTAACGTATCCGAATCATTCATGATACGCGACGGTTTGAAACAAGGTGACGGTCTCTCTACAGTACTCTTTAACTTAACGCTAGAATATGTTGTTAGAAAAATGCAGACTAGCGGGCTAGGTGCAACCCTTAACGGAAAAACACAAATTCTAGGGTATGCGGATGACTTGGACATACTAGGGGATAACGGTGCAGCGGTAGCGAGAAACGCGGAAATTCTCATAAAGGCGGCTGAGGACACGGGTTTAGAGGTGAGCGAATCGAAAACGAAATATATGATCATGGATAAATTGGGCATTTGCGAAGGTGAGGGTGATCTTAGAGTCGGAAATTATACTTTTGAAAAGGTTAGCGAATTCAGATATTTAGGCACAACCATAAATGATCGAAACGAAATTAAAGCCGAGATTAACAAGAGACTTCATTCGGGTAATGCTTGCTACTACGCCGTGAATAGATTACTAAAATCAAAACTGCTGTCTAGAAATGTAAAAGTAAGGATATATAGGACTATAATAATGCCGGTAATCCTGTACGGGTGCGAAACTTGGGCGCTTACTAAAGCGGAAGAAAACCGTTTTAGGGTGTTCGAAAATAAGGTTCTGCGAAAAATATACGGGCCAAAGAAAGATGAGGAAACCGGGGAGTGGAGGAAACTGCACAACGACGAGCTACATAACCTATACGCGTCACCGAATATAAACAGAATAATTAAATCGCGAAGACTAAGATGGGCAGGGCACGTTGCAAGAATGGGAAATGATCGCACGGCAGCGCGTATAATGAAAGGAAAGCCAAATACATCGCGACCTCTAGGTAGACCTAGACGCAGGTGGGAGGACAATGTAAAAGCGGACTTAACTGAAATCGGACGGGACGGCGCGAAATGGATAGGGTTAGCACAAAATAGGGATATGTGGAAGGCTTGCGTAGATGAGGCGATGTACTTTCGAGTTAGAAATGCCACTTAAAAAAAAAAAAAAAAAAAAATTCAATAATAATATTAGGCAAATCAATGCTGGAATTTTTCATAAGTTGAATGTTGTCAATCCGCGCTTTAAATACACGGTCCGAGACCTCGTAGAGCAATTAGATAAAATGGATTCAAATGTAAATACTATTTTTGCTCATTTACGAGGTACCGAAGCATTTTGGAAAAAAATTAGAAACAATTTAGAATGCATGATGAATGAATTTGGACCAGTAACCTTTTTTGTTACTTTGAGTCCTGGTGAATGGATGTGGTCCGCAATGGCTGAATATATACGTGAAGTGAATGGTTGGGGAAACGATAAAAGATCTATAAGTGAACTTATAGTAGCTGATCCTATATCATCTGCTAGATATATTCGTAATAAATTTGAAGCAATGCTAGCTTATATACTCTCTTCTGCTCATCCAATAGGAAAAGTAATTCATTATTATTATGCTTGCGAGTATCAAGGTATCAGTACCACATTATCATTGTTTGTTTTGGATTGAGGATGCGCCTATTTACGGTATAGCGTCTAATGAAGATGTTGAAAATTTCATTTTGAAACATATTACTTGTAAAATACCTGATAAACGCGTTTCTCCAGAACTTCATAGACGTGTCATGGCATATCAATAACATAAACATAATAATTATTGTATGCGCAGCAAAAAAACTAAACTGGGTTTGAAAAAGGCTATACATACATATGGCTATGGCTGAATGTGGCTTATAAAGGCTATTAAGGTGGCTGTGGCTATTTATGGCTAAAAGTGGCTTATAAAGGCTATTTAGTTGGCTGTGGCTATTTATGGCTGAATATATGGCTTATAAAGGCTATTTAGCTGGCTGCGGCTATTTGTGGCTGATGATTTTTACCACAATTAACAATAAATATGAAAAAATATGGATTGGTATAAATATTTAATGGATATGGTAGAAAAATAATAACAAATTAAATAAAGTTTTTCAATGTTATATTATAACCATTACAATTCTTTCAATTACAGAAACATATATGGTTTAATCGTAATAAGAAATTTCATTTCACTAAACTAAATTATTCATCTGCTATGACTTAAAATTTCAATTATCACAGTTAGTTAATATCAGTTATCACAGTTACTTCATACAGTGGCGTCATAAGCTCCCTTTGCACATAGAAAATCTGAAGAAAAAAAACGAAATTAGTAAAAAAATATGATGAATTTTAATTTAAACAAGAAGTGTTTAACTACTTACAAGTTTTGTAATGCACCAAACTACAATTCTTCTTTAGTCCAAACCGTATATAGTTGATGTCTGAAACAAATTTGTAGCTTAATACACAATTCTTCAATTGACAAAAATAAAAATAACATATGCATAAAATCAAATAATAATTTAGATAAAATTCAACAATCAAGTTCGTAGCAAATGATTTTATCAAATTTGTTGGCTCAATCTCAATTAAAATATATATTTTTTTTATAAAGGACAATATACCCTTGGTACAAAACTGAAAAGTTATTGTCCAAAATTGTTAAAATAATTTTCTGCTGAATGTATAAATTATCATAGATTCTGCCTAAGAAATCCTCTCAAGGGCAATGATGTATGGGAAAAATTGACTTAAATTAGCAAAAAGTTGAGGTTAATTCTTCAGTAGAAAGACAATAGAATAGTTTTATTATTTTGAAGGGTACCCCAGTGGAAATGAAAATTGTGCCAAACTGTGCCAAACTGTGCCAAAATTGTGCCAAACTGTGCCATACTGTGCCGAACTATCAACATTTTAGACATTTGGCACAGTTATGGCACAGTTTGGCACAGTTTGGCACAGTTTGGCACAGTTTGGCACAGTTTGGCACAGTTTTGGCACAGTTTGGCACAAGCAATTTTACTACAATTTTGTACTAAAATTTTGCGCATTATGGCACGGTTTGGTACGATATTCGCACAGTTTGGCACGATATAGGCACAGTTTGGCACAGTTTGTCACAGTTTTGGCACGGTTCGATACAAATTAACACTTGCATTTGAAATTTCATATTTATGATGGATCAAAATTGATATATACACACATATATTTCTTGAAAAAAAATTATTTATTTTCCATAGTAATGTACAAAGGTTAGTATAATTAATTTACATATTTCCCTAATGCTCCCTTAACAATGGTAATTACGAGGTGTTTATTTGTATATATGTAAACCCTTTCGATGACAATTTATTGGCTTGATCAATAAATGGTTGCAAATGTAAATTCATATCGGGCTCAACTTTTGCAACCCATAGGCCTACAAGGATCATACGTTTTTTCCGAATATTGTCAGGTAATTCATGAAGCATGATGTAAATAGGCCAAACTGATATTTTTGAGGAATCTGAAGCTTGGCAACCATCTGTGTTTAATGTATATGAAAAATTAAATTCGTTGCCCAATAAATCTTGTTTCGCAGCATAATTCCTGTAAATGTCACCATCAAAAATATCTTATAATCCATTTTCATTCTTCTTTTGTCTATTAAATCTATAAAAAATGTTTTCAATAACTTCCTCCGAAGAAAAAAGTTTACGCAGTTGATATTCAATATCTATTTCAATAAAAAATGATCCAACAGATGATGGTTTGACTGTAGCACCACAACGACAGATGATAGATTTCTTAAAACTACTTAATTTTCCAAAATACTTATTACACGAAGGACACATTACATGATATGTCATTGTGTCATTACTCACTTGTAATAGTTTTCTTAACATATATTTGGTTTTTGGTAAAATCTGCTTTTTAAAAATGCAATTCAGCATTTCCAAAATGTCAAATAGTGCCATCCAAGTCAAAGCATAGTATAGCTGGCCGGTACCAGGGCAAGCCGATACTGCGGCAAGCCGATACTGGGGCAAGCGATACTGGGCAGCGATACTGGGGCAAGCGATACTGCGGCAAGCCGATACTGCGCGGCAGGCCGATACTGGGGCAGGCCGATACTGCGGCAGCCGTTACTGCGGCAGGGGTGATAGTGCGACATGCGATTCTGGGGCAGGGGTGATAGTGCGGAATGCTGATTCTGGGGCACTGCAATTCTGCCGGCAGAGTGCTTTCTAATTCACAAAATTATTTTTTTTCCTGCTTTAGAAATGCGCGGAGAATTGAACGGGGATCTTTAGCAGTTGAATCTTACCGACGCATCCGTTACGAGATCTCATTTTTTTTTTTTCATTTTTGCTTTACAGCAGAGAAAGAAAACAAATTTTGGTTTTGCGAGGATCGATCCGAGAACCTTTCGGTTACCAGTCACAGCCGTCTTACCGACTTACCCGTACGATTTCTTGGAGTTTATGTTTGAATCGTCACTATAATTACTTATACATTTTTTTTTTAATTATTAAATAAAAAAATTATTTTGGCATTGCGGAGAGTTAACTGTGCATTTGTGCCCTGGAGTCAGACGTCTCCGACTGCGCCATTATGACTCCTAAGAATATTTTTTTTTTAAATATGTAGCTCTGAAAAGAGCTGTTTATCATACAAACAAAAATCGTTCTCACGTTATTATATTATATGGGCCCTGAAAAGGGCCGATTGTTTATGGTGGCCCTGAAAAGGACCGATTGTTTATGGTGGCTCTGAAAGGGCCGATTGTAAAAGGGTTAGTCCTGAAAAGAACTGTTTGGTTATGTGCAGATGACGAGAGGACCTGGTGACTCGTCCTCGTCACTGCTGTAAACAAAGACGTCTTTCTGACAGATTCGCGATCCGGTGTTCTGTAGTTGCTGTACGAGGCGAACTGTCAGGTGTCACCAGGTTATTGTCCTTGTAGGTGACTCCTGTCTTGCATTCCAACAAGTATTCAAATTCGCCAAACGAATCCTCCTCGTCAGAAGAATTCAAGATTGAAATCTTCTTGACTGGTGGACGATACAGCGGTTCGTTTGAATTATTCCTCTTTCTGCATGACGATGTTGAGGTGAAGAGTCAGACGAGGACACGAGATCAATCATCTCTGGCGGTGTCTTCTGTGGAGTCGGTAGAATTCGACTTCCGGAGATGAGAGAGATCTCAATGATCTCTGGCGAAGACGTGATGTCGAACACCTCCACTTGACTCCCGATACTTTCTGCTCGAAAGAATGGACAATATGACTTGGATAACAAGAGACTATGCAATGTAGCAGCGCCTCGAAATCTCGATGAAGCTGTTGACATGGGTACGCTCCATAGTATACTCTAATGGAAAATAAAAAAGCGCAAAACGTCTCGGATAGATTGAGAGAGGAAATGAAGGATTTGGATTCTCTAATTGAGGCACACAGAGATGAGATGGATAAGCAAGTTTTAGAACTTCAGGCAGACGTGAAAGCTATAAAAAGGCTCTTAAAGAGATTGCCGAAGCTAATGCTATATCTGCCTTCAAAGCGCCACATCAAGAAAAAACTGCTGATAATGGAGCATGAAAGAGTGTTAGAAAGACTTCACAAGCCGGCTCGGCGTAACTATCTCGTCGAAAGTTTGTCGTGCGAGGATTGGATGAAACTTGGCAGGCTGATTTGGTAGAAATGCTACCTTTATTCCAAGGAGAACAAAGGCTGTAATTACTTGCTCACTGTGATCGATGTTATTTTCAAAGTATGCTTGGGGTGTCCTGTTAAAAAAAAAACTGGGAAAAGAAGTTGCTGCTGCGAATGAAGTACAGTGCTGAGTCAAGGTCGAGTACCAAAAAACTTGCACACAGACAGAAGGCAAAGAATTCTACAATGCCGATATTTAAAAAACTTATGGAAAGCAATAAGATCAATCTGTACTCGACAGTATAGCAAAATGAAAGCTTCCATTTGCGAAACGCTTTAACCGCACTCTGAAATCAGCAATGTGGAAAAAATATTAGTATACGCGGGCAACTACAAATGGTTCGACATTTTGCCTGGATTTAAGCAACTTATAATTGAAGAAAGCATCGAACTATCGGTATGAAGCCTAGAGACGTAACGCGAACTAAGGAAGCAGCTGTGCTGAAAAGTTTTGCCTGACAAACCCGTGAAGAAGAAGAAGAAGCCAAAGTTCAAAGTCGGTGACAAGGTACGAGTGAGCAATGCGAAACAAGTATTTGAAAGGGATATACACCAAACTGGTCAAGTGAGATTTATCGATCACCAAAGTAGCTGCCACTAAACCAATGACGTATCATCTAAAGGACTATCAAGATCAGCCAATCTCTGGATGCTTCTACGAGCAAAATATTAAAAGCCAAATATCCAGATGTATACCTAGTTGAAAAAGTCTTAAAGAGAAAGGGAAATCAAATATTTGTAAAATGGTTGGGCTTTGAGCACATCATAATAGCTGGATTAATAAAGCTAAATGTATAATATGATATCTGTTTTTAAATAATAAGATCAATTTTTTCAAGTGAACATAATAATTTATTAATTTCTTTTATAACTGCCGCGCACCTAAGTACATACTTATAACTACCTTATTATATATAAGTAAAAATACGCATGATACACGCACAGACGCACACGCAGATACACGCACACATATGCATACACTTTGTCTTACAATCTGACATTTTTAAACACTGACTAGCAATTCACTCGTCGACGACGGACTGAGAACACGACGTTACATACTACTTAAAACTATTGTATGCTTAAACACTAAGAACCAAATACGTAACTGTTCGAGTTGAGACCAGTTCAGACTAGTTTAGACTGGTTGAAACACGTACAAACACACACTTATCTGCCGGAAAACTCGACTATGTACCCGCCACGGTACGTCACAAGAGTTCGAGCTTATTGCAGCATCCTGCATGTTTTCGAAGAAGCTGCGTTCGTCAGGAAGCGGTTCAGAGACCTTCTTCGGGAGGAAGATGTTCGAACTCCCTGTTCAGCTCCGCCACGATCTTTAGGCCCGAACTGGTCTTGACTTCCTTCAAGACTGTGACCATGTATACTTGATCTTTCTCCAGCTCGCACAGCTTCTTCGTGGGACAGAATCCTCCTTTGGCGATGCGATTGAGATTTCCATATCCATCTGAAAGTTAAGAAACATTAGCCATAATAATAATTATTATTATTGTTATAAAATATATTATAAGTGTGCATTTTATTGCTACTTACCTTTGAATAGTTTTTTTTTTTCCTCAAGTGTGAAGATCGTCGACGTCGTTACTCTTTCTTTCTTCTTCGTAGGGTGGTGGTGATAGTTCAGCAGAGGCAGGTCCTTCCTTTGGATGTTCAGGAGACAGTAATGAGCTGCTGGCTCCATGGATCCCACTCATATAGGGCGAGATCGCGAGATCCCCCCCGTGTAAAAAAAATTTAACTTGTCCAAAGTTTTGCCAAACTTACGTTTGGCTAAACTTGAGTCTAAACTTGGGCAATGCAGACTTTGCCAACTTTGATAATTTTTCTACAGAAAGTTAAGAAAAAGTTTAGCAGAACGTTACACAACTTCGCGGGATGGTTTTTACAAAAATATGGACAAAGTTTGCCCAAAGTTTAGCAAAATGTGTTTCTTCTCTCTTTCTCTGTGGAGGAACTAGCTTGAGCTTTGCTGGTACGCAAAACGCGCGGCGAGAATTTTTTTGAAACCATTTTTTTCTTCCAACTGCGTGATGACTTATTGAATTTAGAAAGAAAGAGAGAGAGAGAGAGAGAGAGAGAGAGAGAGAGACTCCATCGGCATGCTGCGGCTCGCTGCGTTCTCGAACTTGGGACTTGCACTGTCTTGTTGTCGCACTGTTTTCCGAAGACACTGCTCTCTGGATATCTTCACTCTCTGATGCTACGCCTTGCAATTTTGCGTTATAAAAATTCCGTGTTCATAGTGCATCCTACACAACCACTGTCTTTCTTTTTCTCGCCGTGGCTTCGTTAAGTTTCCTTTTGTCGCGGGCATCTGAAAATGACAAAAGTAACACACAAAATATCGAGCCATATATGTACTTTCTTTCGATTGTTAAGTTCAGACAACGGAGGGGTATCTATGAGAGGAGGAAAGCGGAAAGGACCCGCGTAAAAATCGCCAATGTTTGTGTAAACTTTATATAAAGTTCATGTTTAGCAAAACCTTATCTAAATATAGCCAATGGGACTATGCCAAACTTGCATTTTTACATTACATGAATGTTTAGATAAACATCAGCTTTAGTTTGTAAGAACTTCACCTACGGCTTTTTGAGAAATTTGCACAAACGTTTATGAAATTTATCATCACATTATGTAAACTTAAGGCAAAGTTCAGCAAAAGTTTGTCTGGTTTTTTAAAGTTAGCAGAATGCTCATGCAACGGTAAGTAATCGATTAAAAATAATCCTGCAAAAGTATAGACGTGCATAACATTTTATTAATAATATTCACTGAGTGAAGTAGTATTATTATTATTCTACCTCGTTAAAATTAGTTTGATCTACTATGTAGTGTTGATCATCAACTATATAATAGTAACAAACATTAATTATGCTTGTTATGCTAATAGCAATAAATTCATGGTCCATCGTATTACACTTATAAATATTAAGTACTGGAGATTGTGTAATGGGATTTACAAAAGCATTTTCTACTGCACATTTGGTGACAATCGCGTACACTGAACAGTTTTGATTGCATTTATTACACGGGATTTCGCAGTTACAGTCGCACACTGTAATGAATTGTTGAACAACGCCAAAACTATTTACATTATTATTACTGTACTTGATGCACGAAGAATTTGATTTTTTAGTGTATGCGTACGCTGCATTTTCGTAATACATTCCATTTTTCAAGAGGCGCTTGAAAAAATGGCATTTAGAAGGATTAAGAACATTATAGTGAATTCTCATGGCATTTATAACAAATTCTGGAATTTCGGTCTGTCTGATATAACAACCTATGGCAAAAAGATTATCTCGCAGAAACTTGGCCTTGTATCTATGAGTACCTGAATGATCCATTTTTTTACAAAAATTATAAACGTCAGTTTCTGGTCGTAAAAATTGTTCTTTCAATTCGGACAGCGATAAGAATGTTGATAACGATGAATAAATTTGTAACTCTGGGTAGCGCGAGCCGTGTATATACGATTTAAGTACGCCGTTTAAGTTTTCAAACGGAAAACAACTCATGGTCCAAAGTGGACCGAATTTCATTACATCATCAGATAAATGAAGCAGCAAATGCAAATTACAGGTCAAATTTTTTCGGCCGTACAAAATGTCGAACCTCAAAACATATTCATTGAGTAATCGTTTCGCCTCAATTAACATTGCATTTGAAATGCTCGAAGAACATAAAAGTGTAATTCCATGTACTAGTAATATGTGGTGTTCGAAATAACGATTTGACATTATATTTTTTAAAACTGCTAAGCTGTACACTAATAAAAATAATTTCAATTCTGAAGCTTTCCAATCAGCGTGGTCTGATAGTTTACGTGGTATTCTAGGGAGAAATGAAGGCAGAGCTAGACTTTTAATTTTTTTATCAATTACGTCGATAAAAGCATAAAGTGAAAAAGGCTGCGTACGGTTTTCACTTTCAAACCATAAGAAAAGTAACTTTTTTGTCATACCTTGAAACACGCAATGCATTATGTCGATCGCTGTCGATTCTACGTAATTATACATTATTTTACTTAAAGAAGAAGGCCCTTTTACACCGGATATATGACGATTTGCTACTTGAGCAGTTTCAGCTAATAATTCAGTTTCATTTGTCGTTCGCAAGTCTAAATTTTCGGTATACGGAAAAGTTTGAACATTTTCAAAACGTTGAGTTTCAATTTTACAATGGGGACAACCAAATTTGCCATTAAATTGTTGAAAATTTAAAAAGATTGCTTTTGCGCACAAATCGCACGTTCCTGCTATAATTTGTGCTCGAACGCGTATATTTCTTAAGTTTGTCATAGTAACGTCTACGCCTCTGAACAATTTTTTCAGATCTTCTCGGAAAGCATCTAAAAACATGTTTACCGATGGTTTATCTCGACCAAACCATAGCCCTGCTATAATCATATTTTCTTTCCTAATTCGTAATTTATAAGGTAGCTCATTTATCATGAGATATAATGGCCAAATGCTTATTTTTGAAGACCTAAATAACGGCACTCCATCAGAGTTCCAGACGAACGTAATATTATTACGGTTAGTTAAAAAATCTTCTGGTAGAGAATTATATACGGAACCGTCATATATGTCTTCAAAATTAGCCTCATTTTCTTTTTGACGAGCATTGCGATCAATTAAACTTTCGTAAAATCTCGATCTTCTGTACAGCGAGGTGATTTGAGATAGTATTGATACTTCAATAAAATATGTAATATTGTCACGACTGTTACATCTGTTACAAAATTGTACATTCAATTTAGAAAAACATTCAGAGCAATAATAATGCTTCTTAAGTGGCGCATTAATATCACTAAAAAATTTTTTCAACTTATACAATGTTTTAACGCAGTTATTTGGCTGAATGCAATGCAATGATATGAGCGATAATATACTCGATAGAAGTACTCCGGTTACTCGAAAACGCAAAGCAACAGTGAAAATCGAGAGAATACTTTCTGCGACCGATAGTGGAGCCCCTGGATATACCGGTCGATAAGCGGCATCCACAAATGCATCGTCTTCGCCGAGATCTTCGCTGTCTGTGCTTGATTCGTCTTCTTCCGAGGTGTCTTCTGGCTCCTCTTCCGATGAACTTCCATCGTTGTTAACCTCATCATCAGATGAAGTGTCCTGGTGAAGATTGTGTCTAGCTCCAACCGCGTATTCATCTATATATATGCATTATTATCAAAGGCGATCGCCAAACACCGAAATGCTTCTTTTTATACTGAATCAAGTAAGAAATTATAATTTCTATGTAGCACGGAAAAATTTTCGAGTGCGTGGCAGGGCCAAAAGTGTGAGAAGAGAACTACGCGAGTTTTTCTCGGCGATACCCTCTCTTTTTAAAAGCGCTGCGCTCGCGCGCAAGAGCTTCGGAGGCTCTGCAGTCCGCGCGGCGAAGGAGCACGTTCAAGGTTATGGGATTTCCTCCCCGCGCGGGAGCGCAGCTCCGAAAAAGCCACTTTACGCCGTTTACAAATTTTCGAAGTCGCACGCATTTTCATTAAACGTAATGTTTGATAAACGTTGGACAATTGATAATAATAACCTTGCACTATTTTTATTTTGTAAATACCTTGGTTATAGTTATCGCCGTCGAGGTTATCATCGGAATCAAGCTGCGCCTCAACGTCTGTGAAATTATGACAAACGAAATCCCGAAATATATTACTAGCTACAAATATTAAATGCGATGAAAACAATTACTTCCTCGATCCGAAATCGTGCTGTTGACGCACGAGGTACGAGAATAAGAATTTCGGTCGCTGCTTGACTTGCTGCCCGAGGAACATGAATCGATGTGACTGCTATCACTGCTTTCATTTTCAGAATCGCTGATGCTTTCTTCGCTAGAGCTGACGGCACATGCAGCAAGAAAACGATAATTACTCGATCGAGAGTAATTATCGTCAACTTCGTCGATTTTTCGCTTTGGCATTTAAATAGTTTGTTTACATACAAATACGCGAACTGTTACGCGAATGACGTTCGCTACTATAGCCTATATTGTATTTCAATTATTTATTGTTGCTAATATCACGACACATCGCGACAGCTTGATTCACGTTACTTGAAAAGCGGCTTTCTTATCTGAGCAAAATGTTTGTGCTTATTTTGTGGGAGGATAGTAAAGAAAAAGACGTTGTAAGCCTAGAACACGTGAAAAAGAGGAAGGGTAACATTGTAGCGAAATGGGGAAGAGGCTGGTTTCCAGCGAAAATCGTGAAAAAAAGCGGTAAGTTTTATGGCGTAAAATAACCTAACCAGAATCATAACGCATTACACTGCGAATCTACACAATGTTTGCTTGCATTAAGTTGCATTACTTTCTATTTGAATTTATTTTCATTCCTCAGAAGACAAAAATTGGCTGGAATCTTTGGAGGTTACCACAGAAGGTGAAATCGTAACTCCTGAAAAACGAATGTCAATTTCAAGCGACTTGATGGCAGAACGGCGGAATCATCGTCTAATCATCAAAGAGAGAGAATCGCAAAGACAAGAAGTTATGGTGAATTACAATAAAGAACTGATGAAAAAACGCTCTATATTCAACGATGATTCGGAAGCGGAAGAATCTGATGATGATCAAGCTAGCAAGTATGAGTAAGTTTTGAATATTTTATTATACATGTAGCACGATGCACGCGCGAACGGGTGGCGGATATTTCGCGGCCGCGAATAATTGTGATTGTGCCGTTTAAGTATTTCACAAAGCACTATTCCCGCGTCCTTTCTTTCTCTCTCTCTCTCTCTCTCTCTCTCTCTCTCTCTCTCTCTCTCTCTATCTCTTTCTCTCTCGCAAGCGAGCAAGCGACGCTTTTCAGATAAGAGGAAGTGCAGCGGCACAGGAACGCGCGCTGCGCTGCGCATTTCTTACGCGCGCTGCGCTGCGCATTTCTTACGCGCGCCATGGGGTTATTTCGCTATCCNAAGCGAGCAAGCGACGCTTTTCAGATAAGAGGAAGTGCAGCGGCACAGGAACGCGCGCTGCGCTGCGCATTTCTTACGCGCGCCATGGGGTTATTTCGCTATCCCTCTCTCTCTCTCTCTCTCTCTCTCTCTCTCTCTCTCTGTCTCGTGTGCGCTTTGTTTATTATAAAGTGTAAGAGGAGTGAGTGTGTGTATCTGGCGGTATAGAGAGCCGCATTGTTGCCGTGAAATACGATTAGCTGTAAGACTCGCCTGACGCGCTAAACATGCCGACTTTTTGAAAAGCGCGAGACTGATGCTGTTGTCGCTTTTACACTCGTGTATAGGTAAATATAGTCAATTGTGTGCACGCGTACGCGATGTCAGATATTTATGTAGACGAGGGAAAAAGATCTAGGGGTTGGGAAATTGCTACGTTTCGTAATAACTGGAGTAGTTATCATCCAATTTTAAGTAGATCTACGGCGGGTACGGTAAGACACATCTCGAAACTTTTTTTACCTCTGTGCGATAAATCTGAGCTATGCAAAACGAAGTCTCTCAAATATTCCCATACACACATCGCACAAAGTACTACGTTCGCGCAAAGCACGATGTTATATATACCAAAGTTCGATTTTCTTCGTTGGAAGTTCCAAAATGTTTTCTTATAACTGTGTATCTTATACTTGCAGGGATGGTGATGATAACGATAGTTCATCTGAAGAAAACGGGCTTGAGTCATCCAATCACGAAAAAAATCGAGACAAAAATGCCGACGAATCGCACGATAAAAAAATGAATCATTTGCCTAAGGATGTTCCCGAGACCTCAAATCACGACAAAGATAGAGGAAAATTGCAAGATGAAATCACTTGTATCTGCGCAAATATACCCTTAGGTATCTAATTACTTGATACTAATTTTAATAAAAGTGATATTTTATAATTGGAAGAGATTTTACTAATAATTCTCATTACAGTGTCGAAAGAAGACTTGGATAAATTAGACCAAGTGTTGTCACTAGCCCGAGCCATACATGCAGTGCGAACTAACTTACCTGAGGTTACGCTGCAAGAGGTAAATTAAAATAAAATGGATATTGTAAGTTTTCAAATAAATACAAATTTCTTACTGAATGATTGTTATTTTTAGAATCACGATGTTGCTGGGCAAAATGAAATAAAAAATGAATCTTCTATTCAAATGGACACTGATGTTAGTAATCGCGAGCATAAATATTAACTATTAAACTTACAAATGTACACTATAATAACCTTTTTGTTTTATCTTTTGTATATTTTTCTAAAGGTTGAATTGATAAAAGGCTCAGGAATCATCGTGAATGCGTGGAAGCTTCGAAATATCAAAAACACGTACAGCAGAAATCCGAAAGAGATGGCTCGCAAGCTCATGAAAATGATCATTGGAGTTGAACAACTAAAGAAAAGTTCACCAACTGGAAAGAATGGCAGAATTCCTATTCCAACAGACGTGTTTGAAGGAGTCGAACGTATGCTATCTTTTTATTCTTTTTTTTTCGAAGTAAAGTTGCATAAATCTTAATTCACTATAGCATTTTATGAAATATTTTAGAATTTGTAAATGACAACGTAGCAAAAAAGAAGTATCAAATTAGCCATAAATTGTACAGAGAAACCATGACTGCTATGTGCGCTACACTGCGTAATCCAAAACCTAAGGCAGAAGATATGAAAAAAATTATCCACGTACAACGTGAAGAAGTCAAACCTGATGAAAAGAATGATAAAGTAGAAGCTACGACATCAAAAGAACAAGATGCTTTTGAGCAAGACTCAGAAGAGCTGTCTGGTGGTGATTTTGAGAAAGACTTAGAAGAGCTATCAGATGGTGATTTTGAGAAAGAAAATGATGAAGTTAAGAAGAATAAGGAAACCAAGAACGATGAAAAAAATGAATATGATGAGAAATTTGAAGAAAGGAAGAAACAAAAACGCCCACGCAATACTCATCCTCCGGAAACGCTTCAAACTAGAAATAGCACAAGAGTTGTGCGAGAAAAGAATCCTAAAAGGCCAATCTCCAGTGTCGATTTGCCAAAGCAACCTTTTGGGAAAAAAACGCACACCAAATAGTTATTTTTCAAAAAATGATCTTACAGTGTAATAATAAATCTTCTTGCTTAAGTTTGTTACATAATTGTATGCATATTGTGCAAACTTTTGCGTATGTTTCTATGCATTGTGATATTTTGGAAAAAGTTCAACTAAACTTTGTAGTTTATATAAAGTTATAATAAAATCATTAAAAAATACTTGACATTTGCGCAAGTTTTTCATAAACTTTCGAAATACTGTCGGCTAAGTTTAAACAAACTAGGGGTGAAGTTTGTCCAAACTTAAATGAAGTAAAAATCCAAGTTTGGCATAGTCCCATTGGCTACATTTAGATAAGGTTTTGCTAAACATGAACTTTATATAAAGTTTACACAAACATTGGCGATTTTTACGCGGGGGTATGTTTAGTTGATATTAATCTCTAATACGTTTTGATTAGAATACCTTTATACACTTCGTAAGTTTTCAAAGATAATTTTTGAGATTCTTCGTGTACCTAACAAATGATATTAAATATTTGCTAGTTTTCTCGTTTTAAACTCATGCTGAGACAAGTTGATCGTAACATATTCTTCGCTGATCTGCTGGGTAGTCTACGGGGCCGCAGGGGTGCGGGTGTGACGACAATGCTTGCATATTGATGGCGTGGAGGGTGACAATATGTCTATCTGCAATGCGCGGACTCTACAACTAAGATATTGGTATCTTCCGTATCTGCAGAACATTCAAATCTTGGAGGTGCAAGAAAGGTCCAATCAAGACTCCCGGTCAATACTGGGCGTACGTATTTGACGCGCGGCGGATGGAGTGTTTATCCGAGGTCTGCCGCGGATCAGCGTGAGTGAATAATTTTTGGGTGGTAATAGTGCGTTAATATATTTCTTTCCTTTTTTCAGTGTTTAAGTGATTACAACTGGATGATATATGGTTGCGATGGGCGAGCAGTAGGAGTCAAGCGGCATTCGGTACTTAATGCCTATATCGTAATTACTCGGATGCATCGTTTAGTTTGTAACATTCAGTTACATATGTTTACTATAATTTAATGATTTCAATGGGCATTATGGCGAACTTGATATTTTTGAGATGCAGTGCCATAGAAGATGTGATCATAAATGGTTTTACTTAAATTATTATTAATGGTAACAGAGTGTTTCTTCGGTTCTTATTGTATTCTTTTCTTTTTTACGTAAAAAATGAAACACATGCGGCAGTTGCAGGCAAAATTATATTTTGAAGAGAATATTGTTTTAAACAGAGTTTTTTATAATTGGCATAGTCCGTATTTACGTACGCGTTCCTGCCTAAAATCGGTTCCTAGGGTTGTGTGTGATTAAATAGTCTAAGAAAAATGTTTATCCACAGGTAAAAGTTTGTGATTCAAAAATATCTACAATCTTAATATTTAACATTTTCAATGTAAACGTAATCCGACAAACGGTTTCGTATGGCAAATAATTGGTATTTTAGCTGTAAAAATCTACTTTTGGGGCTGTAACTTCGGAGTATATGCATTTTTCCAGATTTATGTCAATAGGAAAAAATTTTACTTTTTTAAATATTTAGCGACTTTTCTATTTAACTTTTTTTTGGTAGAATGCCTATAATTCGAGGTTACAGCCAAAAAAACCCCGGGTTTTAACTTGTAGCGATTTTTGTATGCGTAGACGCTTCTGGTATGTACATGCAGGATCAAGCCGCAAAATAGAACCTGTTCGCTTATATTATCAATGAGGCGTTGACTATCAACAAATTTGTTAGACCGATTGATTAAATCTCCTTTAGAGTTAATCGGTGTAACACCAAGGTTTATTGGAAATACACGCTTCAAAAAATTCCCCATAAAATCTAAACAAATTGTGCCCGCATCTTCAAAACGCGCGTAGAGCGATCGGAAAAACAAAAATAGTTCTTTTTTTGCTTTTGCGAAGGGTTCTCCTAAATTCAGCCCGATCGGTCGAATTCGTGCCGAGATATCGCATGGTACACAATTTTTTCGCACACTGACAACTCATAAAGCACTCCCCGTGTTCGCGTCGTGGGGCCTAAAAGTGCTTTTGCTGGTAGGTTAATGATACGAAATAGGTTTAACGGTATCGACTAAGCAAAACATTGATCTGTAGATGTTCCATTATTTTTCTCATATCATCATATTTGGTTCTGGTAATCTGAAATTTTTGCATGATCTTCTCGCATCGTTCTCTAATTAGTTTGAAATATGAGATAGAGCATTATTTTCTTTATTTTGTTTTAAAATCTTCTTAATAAGCTTAAATTTGTAGTTTCCAAATTGTAATTAGCTTTATGTTTTCTGCTAAAATAACCCATGCAAAAAATTTACGTAATTGAAATGGTAACATAATGTGACAACCCTTCAAAATAATATAAACATAGTGAATCATCTTTGCGTATGCAGCCCATTTGCAAGACGCTGCGTCTTGTATGGTTGATACGTTATAAATTTAATGAATTTTAAAAAATCCTCCTCCAATGAGTTGGACGCTCTTGCTCGGTTCAATATTAATTTTAAAAAAAATGCTTTCCCAGTATCTTTCTGGCCGATACGATATTGAGACGAGCAATGGTGCTAAACTTTACAATACGTGGACGTTTATCGTCAAGAGTGTGATTTTCTATTAACCTATAATATCTGGTATTTGGAACATATTTAAGTGTCTTTGCAAAATCATCAATTTTATTCAATTCAAACCATGCTGTTAAAGTAGTTTCTTTTTTGTTCAATGCTTCTAATTCTTTGCTTTCTTCATAAACTATGTGTTGTTGATCTTTTGTATGGATTCCTAAACGTTCTACAGCAGGAACTTTGCCACAAATAGGATATCCTTGAAGACGCCAAGCAGCTTCCATTGGGCTTAAATATCTACCATCTACGTATTCAGTAAGTTCATCATGAACTAAGGGTTCTTCATTAGAATTTTCAAGATTGTCAATTTTTTTTACCCTGCATAATGCTCTATCTCCTCCTTTATGAATATATATATATATTTATTGAATTTTTTTATATACACTGAATTTACAAATAAATTTTTTAAAGTACATTCGTAAAGTGAAATTTGGGGGTTGGCGAGCGGAGCGAGCAGGGGGGTACCCCCCTAGTATATATATATATATATGCACGTATACTCGCTGTTTGGACACGCACTTCCTTCTTCTCGGTACTCTCGCAGTCTCAGACGCAATTCTTCTACTAGTGTGCTTATTGGCAATGTATGTGTATTCATTGTTCCCAGTGTAGCTCGTTTGCCCGAATTTATGCGGATCAGTCTTGCGTGATTTAATTTTATGATACGTATTTTCCATAGTCTCTTAATGATAAACTCACGACGTTACTCTACTCCTTATGTCTGGATTTAATTTGCTTATCAGACGTTCGCTATTATTTTGATATTCGATTTTTCGCGTGATAATTATTTACGTGCTATATACCATTTGCATATTATTTGTTATCGTTGCTCGTGTCGTCAGCTCTCTTTCTCTCATTTCCTTAATTTATTCAAGTGGCTGCGCTTCAGAGTTTTCCCTATGACCTATTGTGTGGTTTCGACTACCTGCTCTTAGACCCGGCGCTTGCTCTCTCTTTCGTGTCATCCTATAGGGAAGGGCATTGACCTATATTTTGAATTCGACCCATTTAAATGTCTTCCTGCTTAGCTTTATTTAAATGCGAAAACTGAGCATTTCACACCTTCCCCCTAGGATGAACGTTCTGAGGCATGCCTCTGACGTTCACAAATTTCTTTTGATGCATTGATATCTTCATTTTAGCTTCTATTGTTGAGTCACAGTTTGTGTACATTGATTTTTTTTTCTTAATTCTAAAGTGCAACTTAATTTTAATACAATCATTATACGTTCATTGATTTTCCTTTTGCAATACTTTCGCATGTAATTCTGTCGGTAGTACTTCTCATGATACGTCTACCTGATATTTCAATCGAACGTTCTTGTTTCTTAGCGTCTCCTTGTAATACAATAAAAGAGGTAATTACAATATAATATAAAATATACTTAAATTAGCAATACTCAATCCATAATATTATTATAATTTTTCTTTATAATAATATTTTAAAATATTCCTTAAATACCCTTCACCAATATTATTACTAAAACACCCGGAGTTATATAAAATAAAATCTTTTATTTTTTCTTTAGGAACAATTTCAGTCTGATAGGAATTGTAGTTCTTCTATTCATAAGTCTTTGTTCTTTCATTCACTTCCTTTCTATCTTTCTCATAATGATTCAGTCTAAATTTTCCTGCTAATCTCATAATTTTTAATAATTTTTTAAATGTTTTTATGAATTTTCTTTCTTTAGCTTTTTATTTCCCTTCGCAAATATTATATACATAATTTTTCATAGCTTTTTGAGAATAAAATAATCTTAGGAGCTATATTATTCTGCTCATATAATTTTTAGTCTAATTTGCAAAATGAAATTTTAATATTGTATATATTTTTTTTCCTAGTTTAAGAGCTTTTACTTTTATATACTTATGATTTTAGATCTAAATAGTAAATTCATTTTAAATGATTGAGAATAGTATATAATTATATTTAATACTACTAATAGTTCGTATTGGTAACGTACTGAGATAGCTTATTAAACTTCCTAGTGATTTATTTTAATAATATAATCGTAATTCTGGAAGTAATGATGTTCAATTACATTTTCCTTTTAAAACAATATTTTGCCTAATCTTAATTCTACTTTGTACTTTCCTACTTCTAATGTTCGATAAAGAAGTCAATTCCTTTCTCCTAGGAGTTTAACGCGTACCATACATTTAATTATCTCGTTACATATACAACAATGATCCATTCTGATTGCGCAATTAGCACACGCTACCAGATGTAAGCATGGAAGAAATAGAATTTTGACTTCTTTTCCGAAACATATTTTACAATCTATCGAACTTGTTTCTACGGATTCTAATTTATTTGTACTAAGAGGTACCTGATTGGATTCTAAATCTGGATTTCTGGACGGTGGCATTCCATAAAAGTATACTTTGGTTCGTACTTCTTCTATAAGTTCTTCTCCTTTTTGATTTCGTAAATGTACACATTCTGGGCTGAGGTATGCGTGTTTTATCCATAATTCTTCTTCTGGACGTATTCTGATGATTTCGCAGCCGCAGCAAAAAAAGAATACCTGCCTTTTATGTGCGTCATAGCAAAATCCGTTTTCTGCTAATTCTCTGATGCTTTGTCCATTTTCGGCTGGCCATTCCTGGAATGTGTTTATTCGGTCTTCACAGGATATATAGTCCATATATTTTGGACGGAATGGTTGTTTCCCCTTCTTCTTATTGACTTTTGGCATTGCTCCTTGTGACTCGATGGATTCGGCTTTGGCCATTTCTATAACATTTAAATTATAATTAATTTGCCCCCCCCCCTTTTCTCTCTTTTTGGTCCCTCTTTCTGTCTCGATTTTACTCTTCTCTGAATAATTGTATTAATCCATATGGATCTTCATCAGCCGTTTCTTCTAGATAATTTGCAAAATTCTCTAATTGTTTTCGATGTAAGGGTTTGCGTATTACTTCAATAGGATCGCGTTGAGATTGTCGATTGACTGGAATTATTGATGATGACATAAATTCTACATAATTATCTTCGATCTCAAGAAGATTGTCGGGGAGAAACTCTCTTGGAGTGAATTGCGCGAAATAATCCCCTATATCAAAATTTATGTGTGGAAATTCGTCGAATCCTAATGGCATGTCCATAGGATATTCCATTAAATCGTTATTTATTACCTCTAGTATTAAAGTTAACTCATCCATTCTTGCTGGTTTGTTTTCCGGAGTTTTTGCATCGTGACATTTGCTGACTTTTATTTCCATTTTCCCAGTGTTTCCTGAAACAGTCAACTGTGTAGTATTACTCGTCCCCCCCTTTTTTTGTTTACTTTATATACTTTGCATTGGATTTTCTCCTGGTTTCTCCATCTTCTCAATATCTTTCAAAAATGTTTCAATTAATTCCTCCTCCCCTATTGGATTCGTTTCGCCCGCTTTGTTGATAGTTGTATCATAGTTTATTAACGATCCTAACTCTATTCTCTCTTCTATTTTTATTGAAAGTGACTCTTCTGTTTTTGGCAACCTCGACAAATCTAATAACGGTGTTACTTCCTCAGTATCCATAAATGCTCTTACGCGGGCTTGAATATATGCTCTACATCTCCCGCATTTAAACGTTGGAAGTATCGCTGTATTAAGCCTGTATATGATTTGACGAATATATTCTTGTCCTTTTTTCCTCACTTGCATATAACATTTACCGCAATACTTTTTTTCCTTTTTGTCGACTCTCATGTATCTTTCAATTTTACTACTTCGAACTCCTGGCATCTGTAATTATTGTACTTAGTATTTATAAAAAGCAATATTTTTCTTTTATTTTCTTTTCTCTACTTCTTTCTCTATGCCTCGTTACGAAAAAATGGATCAAGCGTGGTTGGTTCAGAAGGAACCGTTATCAACGTTTGATCTCCTGCTTTCTCGTCTGGAATTTGCGTAATTTTCATTTCGAAATCTTTCGGTTGTACTGCCCGCCACATCATTTCCGTGTATATTTTTTGCAGATCAATATGGTTGGCCGCTTGAATTTGATTTTTAATTAGGTCAACTTTACAGATTTTACATAAGAAGACAGGTCGCGTTACTTCGATACAATAGCGTATTATGTGATTA
Organism: Pteromalus puparum; assembly: GCA_012977825.3. Classification (NCBI taxonomy): domain Eukaryota; kingdom Metazoa; phylum Arthropoda; class Insecta; order Hymenoptera; family Pteromalidae; genus Pteromalus; species Pteromalus puparum. Next base: position 88,509 of record VCDM03003231.1, read on the forward strand.
AGGTTCCTATGTCTAGAGTTTTTCCATAGTTTATGACAGTCTGAACACATCTTCGGTCCAGATTTATGATTAAAATATTCTATTTTATACATGTTTCGTATCGGCCGTGAAGACGCCATCTGTACTGAGATAATCTTCCTTTAGATTTGTAATAAGTTTTCTTTCTTTTTTCTTTCTCTCTCTGCATGTATATATGTGTTAAAACAAGTTACGCGTTAACATAGTTTACGATTCTTCTCATTTCCTCATGAATTCCGTCGTGTATTTCAAACCATACGTCTATGTACTTGTCTCTACAATCCGGACAGTCAATTACTGGTCGTCTATTGAATAGTACTTTATTACACTGATTACAATTCAAAGGAAAATCATCGTCCCTACAATGGTGCCAATTTGTTAATTGTCGGACATTATTGATTTGCAAATTTTACCCTCCTTCGTAACAATCTTTACACTTTATTATGAGTCTATTATTTAAATATACGACCTCATCAGATGAGCATGGCGTTACACAAAATATTTCCTCTATTTCAAAATAAAATCTGGGATAGTCCGTCGGTAGTACTCCGTCGTACCTTTTCTGTAATGTGGGTGGCAATTTCATTTTCTACACAACAATATATAATGATATTAATTTTCCTTTTTATTCTTCCCCTCTCTCTCACTTTTCTCTCCCATTTCTAATATAGCCGGCAATCTCAATCGGTTCAATCTATGCTCTACCCTCATTGCGTATCTGGCTGCTTCAATAAGAGTTTTATATTTACAAGGCGCGTGTAAGTATTTTCGTATTTCTATTTAAATTCCCAAAATGTATCCAATTATTGCCGATTCTCCGGTCGTTAGTGTGGTTTCAAATAATTCCGTATAATTCGCGCGGGCTTGAGCTAAAATGACTGTGTTCATTCCTAAGTTGTTTGACTCGATAATAATATGCACGAGCACTTTCCCCATCACTTTGTTTACTACATAAAAGGTCGACTCTCTTACTTAGAACTTCAGAATAAGACATAATAAAAAAAATTTTTTGTAAATTTCGTTATTTCTTAAATTGTCCGACGACTTTCTTGATCCTCATCTATAATGACTGATCTCCTTTCTACATCGTCGTAAATTGGGTTGACGTTTTTCTTTGTAGTCTCCTTTTTTACTGATTGTCGTTCATACGGTTGCGGTTTGTCCGGTTTTTTTGTGCACAAATATAATAGTAATTGTGTCACTGAATTCCATAACGATCCTAGAAGATGAATAGACCAACCGTACACACTATAGATAGCGTATCCATGCAAAATAGTGTCAATTAAGATTTTAATTAATCTGGTAATTAAAATTATGCCAAGTATTCCAGCACTAGCGGTTCCAAATGTAAGAAAGCGTCCCCATAAATGGTCCCAAGTGTTATTTGCAAGCGATTCTAATACTTCGGGATCTAGAAATTGATTTATTGATATCCCTTTTCCCGTAATAGATTTTCCGGACATACCCATGACTACATTATTCAAAACTGAGGATTTTTCTAAAGGGAACATGATATGATCGCGTAGACTATTTAAATCTGATTCAGTTGTGACGTTGCGCTTTTTAAGACCAAATCCCTTAGCCTCGCAAACGTCTAGATCTCAATACTACTCTTATTTATCGACTCGCTAGGACTCTTACATCTAGAGGGGGACACACGATAGGACTAGGGACAGGAATTAGCCTGCGTGGCAGAGGGTGAAGTCAGTAAAAACACAATCAATTGTAATGCTGAAATAAATAATATTATATTGTACTATCTTCCGTCAAGCCTTGCTCGACTACAATCTCGCTTCGACCGCTATCTTCCAGTCAAATACTCGTTACTCGTTAGATTATTAAATGATTAGTAGAATTAATGTTCAATTACGAAGTCTCATTCAAATATGCTCGCGTCAACAATAATAATTTCTGTTAATAATAATAGTACTCGTTTATGCTAATAATGTGTATTTAACCACGGTCTACTTCCGCTCGAAAATCAGGCGCAATTAATTATACTACTCCGTTCTCAAGTTACTCGCGAATATTCGTATATAACGTGATTTTAGAAGCTGACTCGCTCGTCGGCCGCAGCGGCGTCGTCTGCTGATAGCTGTGCTGGAGTCTGAGTCGACGTCTCTCTGTCGCTGCGGAGGTTAGAGTCCTCGCGCTGTGCGCGTTGTCTGCGTTCGGTGGCTGCTTTGTTTATTGTTCTGCTCGTGCTGCAGTGCGGTTCACTGCGCAGATGTTGGGGAATTGTTTCTTTCCGCGCACGAGGGTTGCCACAGTACTCGCACTGTTGCCAACTTCTCGGGCCGTACTACGACGCGATTCCTCGTATACGACGTGTAGCTACTCTACACGTCGCATTGCCCCCTCCAAACCCGAGTTACTCCCCGTAACTCTGGTTTATTAACCGTGCGCTAAAGGGATAGGCGACGCGAAATGATTAAGTCGGATTTCAAGCCTGTGTATGACTTTATTGGTCATAGCCCGATAATCCAAGGCGCAAAATCGTAGGACCTGCTGTGGAATGGTCCGCAGGAACTCGATGACCTTCATGACATCTGAAACAGGGCAAAGACTGTTTGAAAAGACGCAACTTGGCACGAGTTCGGCGCTATCCCCCTTCTCTCACTAGTATGCACTAATTTACCAATAGCTCTTACCTGCTATTTTCCTACAGGCCTAAATAACCCCGTAGGAGCGCAATAGTCTCCGGCGGGGCGGCGGCAATGTGGCGCAAGGCGTTGGCCAATGGTTCCAGCTCCGGGGTGACTAGAGGCCTGGCGTCACGGGAGGACCCGGGTTCTCGTGACACCCGGAGTGGTGACCCCATGTTTGGCCTTGGCGCTAACAGCGCCTCTTCGTACGGGGGCGGTGGCGCGTTAATATCGGGCCGCCGCTCGGGATTGTCCCAGCTGCCCATTGGAGGTGTCGAGGGATGACGAGGTCGAGCGCTGGCGGATGTCCCCATTTGTCGCTCCAAAAATCGTTGGTGGGGCTCACGGCATCGGGGGCAATTGGCCAGGTCCGTGTCCCGCCGGCCACAGTTGTGGCAGAAACGGGCCGCGGGCTCTGGACATGCCGCACGCCTGTGACCCGGTCTCCAGCAGTTAAAGCACGTCCGTGGCGGGGGATCGATGGTCGGGTCCGTGGCGATTGGATTCAACCCCCCGAACATTACCCCGCTGAGTCGCACGTCATTTCTCCGACGGGAGTGACGCGATCTCGAGCGAGTTGGCGCGCTCGCAGTGCCCCGTTGGCTGCGTGGCACCGTGCCGTCGCCGTTACCCTCGCTCACGCTCCACTCCCGCCTGGGTGCTTCCCGACGAGGGCTGTCAAGGGGGACCCGGGGCATCGGAGGAGGCTGGTAGAAAGGTATTTCTACCTCCTGTAAAAGATCCTGATAAGAAACCCGGGTGTTTGTCGCTATTTTAGGCGCTACTCGAGCCAATACATACCTCGAGAGGCCCTCGCCTGATCGGTGGACCCGGGGGAGAGTCGTCCCGGCGGCGCGATGTGGAGCTAGGGCCCACGCCCGACTCCACGTCCTCCAGTTCTATTTGCCGGAACGGGTTATACCGTCGGCGTTTCCCATTCGGTCCCCGCAGACGTGGAAACTCGTCGGAGGGTCCGGCGCGATCGTTGGAGATCGTAATCTCCAGGGTCGTCTCCTCGACCTCGCTCGGGCCCTCTCCCACAAGGGCCTCCAGCTCCTCGACTGCGGCCTGGCTTTCGCCCAACGCGCCGGCCTCGTCGTCCAGGATGATGCCTTCCTGGCGGTAGGCCTCTCGTTCTTGCTGCGAGAGGGGTACCGGTCCGGGGGCCCCTTCCAGAGTCTTGCGCGGGATCTTCAGCGTCGAGACCTGGGTGGCCCACATCTCCGTGGACGCCGAGTCGGCACGGGCAGGGCTGCGGCGGGCCCAGACTTCCGAGGTGCGGGTCATGTCAGTCTCTGGACGCGACCGACGAAGACGTTCCCGCTTTTCCTCCAAAAGCCTGAGCTCTCGCTCGCACTCCTCCTCGATCTCGGCCCAGGACGATTGCTCTGGATTAATCATGATGCTCTCTGTGGAGGGGGACGTCCATTAGATTGGAGTCAGTAAGTCGGCGCAACCCAACACCAGCCAAGACGACGCAATGGCACAATCCAGACAACACAATACTTACTAACATGCTACGCAACTCACTAAGTATTTGCGGGCCGATTTCTCGGGGGCACATACTTTCGCAATTCGCTCAAGTGTACTTTCGCAGTTTGGCGCTTATCAGTCGTCTCTAACACGTACACTAACGGGGACAACTTCTGGAGGATCACGCACGGCTCGCTATACTTCGCGTCTAGTTTGTTACATTTCCCTTCGGCTCCCTTCGAGAGTGTGTGTACTTTTCGCCGTACGATATCACCTACTTCGAACTCCACTACGCGCTTCCCTTTATTGTAGACCTGGGCCTGTTTCTCCCAAGCCTGGTCAATGTGGCGCAAAACAATGTCCCTTAGCGCGTCGAGGCGCTTGACACGATCAACCCACACGGCGGGATCCATTTCGATTTTCGGGCCGCGAACCTCTACTTCTCGTCGCAAGCTTTTTACGGGCTGTGGATGACGACCGTAATTTAGAAAGGCCGGCGAAACTTTGGTGCTCGATTGAGTAGCCGTGTTTATAGCGTGGCGGAACTCATGCAAGTGTTGATCCCAGGCGCGATGGTCTTTATCCACAAACGTCGCAATCATAGTTTTTAACGTGCGGTTACTCCGCTCTACCGGATTCGCTTGTGGGTGGTATGGTGGTGTAGTCACGTGCTTAACCCCATACTCTGTCAGAGTCTCCGTCAGCGTTTTATTCATAAACTCTTTCCCATTATCTGTGAGGAGGAAATCCGGCGCTTCCCAACGGAATAATATTAATTCTTCGAACGCCTTGGCTACAGCTTGTCCCGTAGCCTTTCGAATCGGCTTTAATTCCACCCATCGCGTGAATAAGTCCTGGAAGACAATCAGGTACTTATATTGACTCTTACTGGCGGGAAATTCCATTAGGTCAGCGGCTACTACTGCCCACGGGCGCTCAACAATTCTCTGGCCCATTTGTCCAGCGGCACCCAATTGCGACGTTTTGTATCGCTGGCATTCGTCACACTCTTGTATAAAATTATTGACGTCATGCCAAACTCCCGGCCAATAATATTCCCGGGCGACGCGATCGTACGTCTTTTCGACCCCTAGATGACCTGAGGACGCCTCTCGATGAGCGTCACTCAGGACTCGTGGCCGGTGTTCTACGGGCACTACCAGTCGCCATCCTTCGGATGGGTGGGTAATCGGATCTAGAAGCGGATCTCGCCGATACCGATACAATAACTCGTCCTCTACTTTCCAGTCTCGAAACTTCTTGGGAGAAGTTAAGACGTCGCTACGGCGCTTGATGTACCACTCGTCTGTGATTACCTCAAAGGCGCAAACTTCATCTCCATCTTCCCCTTGGCTACGCGACAGAGCATCAGGCACATGATGGATGGCTCCTTTACGGTGGACTATTTCGAAGTCCCACTGTTGGAGTTCTAGGGCCCATCGTGCCAGTCTTCCTGTTGGATCTTTTAGATTCTGAAGCCAGCGTAAGGCGCTATGGTCCGTTATGACCGTAAATCCGTAGCCCTCGATATACGGGCGCAACTTCTTAATGGCGTACAGCATCGCAAGACACTCCTTTTCCGTCGTCGTATAATTCTTTTCTGCCGGCGACAGGACGCGACTCAAGTATACTATCGGGTGTTCGCCATCTTCGAATTCTTGCGTGAGTACTGCTCCGATCGCGAAGTCGGACGCGTCGCACTGAATAGTGAATCGTCTCGAGAAATCGGGTCGGGCGAGTACTGGGGCGCGAGTGAGGGCTAATTTCAACGCTTCGAACGCTGCTTGCTGCTCTTCTTCCCACACCCAGGGCTGTGTATTCCTCAACAGCTTTAATAGCGGTACTTTAATCTCTGAATCGTTTGGAATGAAACGACTATACCACCCCACCATTCCTAAAAATCGGCGCAACTGCTTCTTCGTCCTCGGGGGTGTATACTCCAGAACTGGCGCAATTCGTTCAGGATCTGGTCGTAAGCCCTCCCTATCCAGCAAATACCCCAAGTATCTTACTTGAGAACACCCAAATTCGCACTTCTTTCGATTTACGGTCAGTCCGGCTTCAGTGACCTTTTTCAGCACGATCTCGACCCATTTGAGGTGGTCTTCGAAGGTCTCTGTCACGATGATTATGTCGTCCAGGTACCCAAAGACGAATGGCTCGAATTCTGGTCCAAATAGACTGTCTACAAGGCGCTGAAAAGTGGCTGGTGCGTTAGAAAGACCAAATGGCATTCTTGTGAATTGCCAGAGTCCAGAACCTGGCATCGAGAACGCTGTGTACTTCTTGCTTTCTTCCTCCAAGGGTACTTGAAAGTACGCCTTCCGCAGGTCGATCTTGGTGATGTATCTGGCGTTTCGGAGTTTATCCAGTATACTGTCGATTGGTGGCAGTGGATATGCGTCTTTGACCGTTCCGTCATTGACGTCTCTGTAGTCCACGCAAAATCGTTTTTCTCCGCCTTCTTTATTCACTACTACCGGGGCGCTACTGAAGTCGCTATTCGAACGTTCGATGACTCCTAGTTGGCGCATGTCTTCAATCTCCTTCATCGCAATACTCCATCGGGCGGGTGACCAGCGTCGGTGTTTGTGTTTAACGACTTTATCACCGACATACACGATCTTGTGTTTGATCAACCAGGTCGGGGCTAAGTTCGCTGGTGGGTTTTCAGGTAGAAATCTCTTGACTACCGCTAAGAGTCGGTCATGCTCACTCTGAGTCAGCTCGGAGAGACCAGCGCACTCGGCGTAAACTTCTTTCTCCTTCGTCTCGGCGCTACCATGGAATCCGTGCCACTCTCCTCCGGCTACTCGCCACCGGTTTTCCCAACTGACCAACTCTAGTCGCCATTTATCCATAAAATCCACTCCCAGAATGATGTCATGTCTGGACTTTTCCACCACTCGAACTCTCAGCCTCTCCACTACCCCATCGACGTCCATTTTCAGCGACAATATTCCCTTCACGGGGGCGCTACTACCGTCATAGCCTCGAATGATCGTATCGCACGGTTCACGGCGCGAAGCAAATCGTTCGGCCACATCCGCGTTTATGAGGGATACTGAGGCTCCGCAATCCAGTAGTGCGGTGTACATCCGTCCGCCTAGACTTATTTGCAGGAATTTCCTATTATCGTCACTTGCGGCTTCTACGTCTTCTTTCGTGACTGGTTCTTTGGGCGCAACTGGGTCGTTCCAAACTGAACCCTGTTCAGTCCTACCCCCTCCCTGAACCATACTAGGGGACACCCCTAGGTCCACCACTCCAGAGGACAATGGCGCTAGCGACATCGGAAATGGTTCCTTAGAACTAGGCGCAGGAGGTTTTGGCCATTTGAGCCAGTGATTCCATTCTTGATCGAGAGGGTCCGCCGTTAGTCCAGTGCTCAGCTCTGGGCCCAGAGCTTTGCTCAACAGTCGATTGAGTTTCTCGCTGTCGGACTCGGCGCTATGTTTGCTCAGGCTCATCTGTCCTCCGATCGATATAGTGAAATCTTCCTCCTCCGTCGACTTCGCGCTAGCATTTTTCGCAAGTGACTTCTGCTGGTCGTCGCTACTCTTCATCGACGCCACTTTCTTCTCACTTTCTTCGCTCGTACTCCTCTTCGCTTCACCACGGTCGTCGTCCTTCTTGGTAGACGCCGCTCTACTCATACCTCCGCTCATACTACTCCTCGCTTCTAAGCGGTCGTCGTCCTTAATGGTTGACGCCGCTTTACTCGTACCTTCGCTTATACTTCGCTTCGCTTCTAAACGGTCGTCGTCCTTACTGGTTGACGCCGCTTTCCTCGTACCTTCACTTATACTTCGCTTCGCTTCTAAACGGTCGTCGTCCTTACTGGTTGACGCCGCTTTCCTCGTACCTTCACTTATACTTCGCTTCGCTTCTAAACGGTCGTCGTCCTTACTGGTTGACGCCGCTTTCCTCGTACCTTCACTTATACTTCGCTTCGCTTCTAAACGGTCGTCGTCCTTACTGGTTGACGCCGCTTTCCTCGTACCTTCACTTATACTTCGCTTCGCTTCTAAACGGTCGTCGTCCTTACTGGTTGACGCCGCTTTCCTCGTACCTTCACTTATACTTCGCTTCGCTTCTAAACGGTCGTCGTCCTTACTGGTTGACGCCGCTTTCCTCGTACCTTCACTTATACTTCGCTTCGCTTCTAAACGGTCGTCGTCCTTACTGGTTGACGCCGCTTTCCTCTCGCCTCCTTCGACTACACTACGATTCGCGTCCAAGTGGTCGTCGCCTTTCTCAGTTGACGCCGCTTTGAACTCTACACTCTTCGACTTCGCTTCGCTTCGGTTTGGATAGGCGCCACCAGTCTCCTTCGTATTCTCCGGAGGAGTTGCGGCTCTATATCCAGGGGTTGCTTGGGGTCGAAAATACGCCCATTCTGGGCCCCAGTCCGACTCTTCTTCTTCCTCATCCACCGCTGGACCCCTTGGCTCGTTAGCCGGGGGTTCAGCGCTAATGACCAATCCAGGATCCACTGGATCAGTCGGCGCTATCGTTCGTTCAACCCCTCTCACTTCGCGGGCCCCATGGGGTTGGACTGAGCACCCGCTGCTCCGTTTCCCAGCCGTTGCAGGATGTTACAGTTGGAACACTCGCGAGCCGTGACCCCCTCCTTGTTGCAGATCTGGCAGCGCAGCTGCTTGGCCAGTCTCTGAGGGCATTCGGCGGCGCGATGGCCATACTGACCACACTCATAACATCTGGTCTGAGGACAGTGTGCGGCGATATGGTCTGGTCCTCCGCACGCGAAACACGGCCCCAATTTCGAAGGCCCGCCACGTGGATTCGGGTTATTCCCAGTCGCGTTGGCTATATTCGCCCCCGACGGAGCCGGCGCATAATAGTTCGCAGTGGGTGGTGTCGAGGTGTTACTCTGGGGGTTTCCTCCTCCCCAGACTTGGTTTCCGACCCGCAATCCGTCATTCTGCGCTACATTACCAACAGGAGCTAACTGTACCTGCGCTACTGGACTATTCCCGTTTCCAGGCATATTACTGGGGTGTGTTGACTGCTGGGGTTTCCTACTACCGTTGTTGGCCCTACGGTTTCGGTTATTATTGCCTTTGTTGGCATTGTTCGGGGGTGTATTTCCCCCGGCGCTATTCTCCTCGGCGTTACTAGTCGAGGGGGACGGTGGTTCTACTGCTGCTACCGTCTTCTCCTTCTTCTTCTCTCCCGCTTCTGGCTCGAACGCCGCGCCAGGGAGCTTCATTTTATCCTTTGGCGGTGGCGGCTCCCAACGGGCGTTCATATCGCGATGGCGCTCGTACTGGTGACCATATCGTTCGATATCGTCGAGCGAGTGGATGGTGCGATTCACCATAAAATTCCGGTATTCTGGGCGCAATCCCTCATACACCATCTCGATTTGTTCTCTCCGGCTCGGCGGACGTCGCAAATGGTCGCGAACGTACTTAAAACACGAGATATAGGCGGATATCTTTTCGCCCGTTCCCTGAGTCCTGCGCGCTAAATCCGTCCTCACGTCCCGTTGGCGGACCTCTCCGATAAATCGGTGGCGGAAGGCGGTCTTCCAATCTTTCCACCTCGAGACCTCTCGGCGTTTCACGCGATGCCACCTCGACGCTTCGTCCGTCAGCATGCAAGCGATCAGCCTGATTATTCGCTCATCGGACCAATTCTCACATTGGACGCAATCATCCATACTCGCGAGAAAATTCTCCGCTACGGCGCGACCTTCCCGTCCACTGAATTTCGGGGCCCAGTCCCGGAGGGTTTTCGTTAATCCTCCGGCTCGGCTCATGTCCGGGCGGTAACGATCGTTACTTCGATCAGAGTGGGAACTATAGGAGGAGACAGAACGATAAGAAGACTCGCTGCGGTCGCGATGTCTACGATGACGACGTCTCCGTTGACTCCGATAACTCTCGTCGCTGTCGCTATACTCGCTCGAACTGCGGTGTCGGTGACGCCGAGAACGGCGCCTCTCGGGAGTGGGATCTCGACTGGTGTGCCGTTCGCTATGATGCCGGCTACGGTGTCGACCCGGGCTAATAGAGCCCTCCGAGCGTTGGCTCGAGTGACGCGACGTGTGCCTGTTCTCGCGTCCACGGTCAGTGCGACTACTGTGGCGGTGGTGACGGTGGCGGCTTGAACGATCTGTCGACGACTCGTGGCTGATCGCACGTTCTCGACGTTTAGTACGACGGAGTTCGTGTCTGCTACGTCGTTCTCGTTGACGAGAAGAATCACGGCCCGTATGTGGCGAGTCGCGACGTTTACGAGCGTGAGTGTCGGCGGTCGTTGGCTTTTTCGACGTCTCGTCGTTTGGAGGGGGATTCTCGACGGTTTTCGGCGCCGTCGTATCCGCTGCGGTTTTCTGCGGCTCTTTGGAGTTGGTTTTGTTCTTCTTCGGCCTAGTGGCCGGCGCAACGCTCGCGGTCTTCTCCTTCGCAGTATTAGTGGAGTTTCTACTTGACTCTGCCCTCGTTCTACTCGCCTCTTGCGCTTCCTCGACCGCTATTGGCTCCACGTCCAATACAGGAGGTTCAATGCGTCTCCTAGGGCGGATTCTCTGGTCGTCCTCTTGCAGTCGCTTATAAGCGGCCTGGAGGCGCGCGAACTGTCGTTCCAGAGAATCCATCTCCTGCTGGTTGAGTGGAACGTTAGTAGCCGTCGAGGCTATATTTTTGGCCACTGTACCAGTGGCCGGCGCAACTGTCGCTGAGGACGACTTCTCCGCTGCGCTGGGTTTCGGTGGTCCAGAGCTGAAAATATTTCGCGTTCCAGTGGTCGAAACCGTGACGTTTACAGCACGCGCTATCTCTTCTACCGTCGACTGGGGTGCCAGTGGCATCGGCGCTACGCTTGGAATTGTCACGACCGCTACTTCTTCGATATTCGCGTCGGCCTCATCCTCAGTAAAATCCGCTGTATCAGCGACTAATACTGGTCCACCTGGCAAAACCCCCAGCCCCGTAGGCGGTTCATCGACGTCTGGGTACCACGGCACGCTCTCCGCCTAGCCGGTTACCATTATAGCCGCTCGAAACAAACGCTCAGCGCGCTCCTCGGGCGTGCCAGCGGTACTGTACCCGCCCTCCGTGAGGCGTTTCATCACCTCATCCTGAGGTAGCCGTTTAAAATTTCGCAGCGCGGCTCGCAGATCGCGTGACCCTGTTAATATATCTCCCATTCGCTTTTTGTACTCCCTATCTCGGGCCTCCGCCATTTTGCGGGCAGGCTTGGCGCTAATTTCGCGTAAATGACCCTTTTGAGGGAAAGAGATTTAAGCAGAAAGAGGAATTCGGTGCAGGATTTCTCAACTGCGACGCTACCTGTGCTAGAACCCTCTTGAG
>VCDM03003232.1:3291-28231 GCA_012977825.3 Pteromalus puparum
AATGGACGGTTTTGTTCTTGAGCGTTCCGCAGGAAATAACTCTGTTCGTCGACGCCGTGAGTTGACATAAATTGCGTGTTTGCTGTCACGAAGTTAAGCCACTGTTTTTAGGTGGTTAGCACGCGATCGCGGCCCCGAGTCGTGTGACGACATCGGTGAGAGAGACGTTGCGACGGGAGGAGACAGTCGTAAGGCTGGATGCTCTGCGCTGTCTGCATTGCCTTGGTGTGAGCCGAGAAGGTTGGACTTGCTGACCTTGGCTGGTTGAGGTACAGGAGTCGTTACAGACGACTTCCGCTTGCGTTTTTCGATTTAATCGGGATGCGTGAGTGTCATTTCCGGCTTCCTGACGTCTTAGTGCGTTGGCGGTAGGCAGGGAGGTTGAAAGATTTGCTTGGCCCGATCTGAGAGTAAAGCCTAAAAGTCGCGATTGCTCATGTGCGTGGGGTGGCAGTGGGCCTAATCTGACCTTGAGTTCGGAAGCGGACGTACAAATTATTACAATGTTGCAGTGTACTCGCGATGTACAAAACGGCTGCGAGGCAATGTCTGTTCGCGACTCGCGCACTGAGCTAACTGGAGGCTGATTAATAGGTATGAGAGAAAGAAAGATTTCTACCTAATTGTTCGTCGACCTTCGATTAGAGACGACAGGTCGTAGTGAGTTCCACTAGACATTCCTGTTTGTGACGCTCGCGAGAGCTCGAGTCGGCGGGAGACGACACAACGAGAGATACGTTGTCGCGATTCCCACGTACCCACGCTACTTGTCGAGCTGCTAGTGACTGACGCTCGATGCGTTTGAAACCTGGAGGTCTGTGGAGGTACCACTCGAGGAGCGCCGTCCGGGAGTGGTAGCCGTGTGACACCGGGTGGCAAGACGCTGATGCCGAGCGATGAAAATAAGAGAGTTGAAACGCATGAAAGAGAAATTGAGAGAATTATTAAGATTGCTAACGCGTTTCCACGCTCGTTATTTCGCAATTAACGAACGAAGAAAAAAAAATCGGGATAAAAAGAAATGAGAATAAAAAGAAAAGAAAGAAAAAAAATTGTTTTTTAGAACTAGTACCGATCTCGGATAACGCAACTGTGTGCGTGATGATTCGTACGAATGCGTCGTTGCTCGCGTGAGCTGTTCTTAGAATTCCTGAAGACTCGCCGAAGCAAGATGGCGGCCTAACGGTCGAGATCGAGCGCTGCACTTCTTTGTTACTTAAAGCGAAATGGCGATTCCGCGTGAATCTTGCCCGCGCAAACACACGTGAAGAATTCGTCGACGCTGCCGAGGAGAAGTGCTGCCTAGACGAGGAAGCGCCGGTTGTACCGAAGTGATGATGATGATAGAGGGCCGTGTCGGTGCTTCAACGGATCCGTTTGATGAGTGCCCGACAATCGCTGCGCTGTGATCGAAAGGCGCCGGTGTCGGTGGCTTCACGCAATAAAGAAATCCCTCGGCGAAAGGCTTGTCCACGTTGCACACGTTGGGTAGTCGCGAGGAAAAGTGTGCGGCCGGCGTGCCAAGCACGTACACAGTCGCGTTGTCGCGTTGAGTTCGACAAGACTTATCACGCGCCGGCGTGTCCTGCGCCGTCGTGAAGTTCGAAAATGGCGGCGCAGTTCGTGGAACTGTTGGCTCCTGCCGCTCTCGACACGTGAAAAGCGTGTGTCGAAGGTAAGTCGGGTGTCCGACTGATAATATCGCGTGTGCACCGGCGTGCAGCGTGCAGCACGGGATGTGGCGAAGCGATTGCGCGTTGTCGACGCAATCGCCGCCTGTTTATCAGCGAGTATCTGAAAAAGACGCCTGCCGGAGAGACTGAGAATGTGTGCTGGCTCCTCGAAGTCCTGTTGGCCGTTGTCGAGGAGTCCACGTCGGGTCACCACTGTCGGGATGAGGCGGTGAGGACGGATAAAGTACTCTGCCTATCCTGAACTAACGCTTCTATTCTGATTCTGTCTCGGTCTCTCCAGGCCTGACTGGTCTGGACGCGTAGTCGATGCGGAACTGAGGCGAATCGCTCGCTCGCGCGTGAGCCGCTCTCTCCCTCTCTCTCCCGTCTCTCTCTGTGGTCGACGTGCCGCACGCTATCGGTGGGGTATCACATAAAGTTCAGAGGACCAGGAAAACTAAATAATCCTGCTGTTGCGGAGACTAACAGCCGGTCACATTTAGCCGCACGTCTCCACGTCAGAGATTCACTCTCTAACCAAGTCTTCCTAATTGACACTGGGGCGGACATCTCAGTAATTCCAAAACCCAGCAACTGGAAAGGCAAGGCTACTGACTTCCAACTCTATGCTGTCAACGATACGACCATAGATGTCTTCGGCGTCAAACGTCTCGAATTAGACGTCGGCCTGCCGTACAAGCTTGCTTGGAATTTCACCATCGCAGATGTCCCGCACTCCATCATAGGAGCTGATCTCCTCAAACACTACCATCTACTACCAGACCTCAAGCTCAAGAAACTGGTAGATGGCAACCAATTCACGCACGCTCCTGCCTTTGTCAAGACAGTGCAGCCCGTGCCAATTTCGTTCGTGGCACCGAGCCACAAATACGCTCACATTGTCAACAAATACCCTCAAGTTTTTGGTCCTGATCAGTTCAGATCGACAAAAAAACGAGGTGTATTTCACCACATTCTCACCAAGAGTCCACCAGTCTCACAGAGAGCCCGTCCTCTTTCACCTGCCAAGCTCAAGGCAGCCAAGAAAGAGTTCCGAAAATGGTGCGAACTGGGCATCTGTCGCCCTTCAGACAGCTCATGGTCAAGCCCTTTACACATGGTGATGAAGAAAAACGGGGAATGGCGTCCTTGCGGCGATTACCGCAAACTCAACCTGGAGACGATCCCAGATCGTTACCCAATTCCACACATGCACGATTGCATGACCTTTTGCCACGGCAAAAAAATCTTCTCAGCGCTAGACTTACGCCAGGCCTACCACCAAATACCGGTAGCACCCGAAGACATCCCCAAAACGGCAATTATCACTCCCTTCGGACTCTACGAGTTTCCTGTGATGACGTTCGGATTTCGCAACGCTTCACAAACCTTCCAGCGCTACATCAACTCAGCGCTTGGAGATCTCGACTTTGTCTTCGTCTACTTAGACGACATCCTCATCGCCTCCACGGCGGAGGACGAACACCAGAAACACCTTGACACAGTTCTAAATCGCCTCAACGAGTACGAGCTGCAAGTCAATCTTGAGAAATGCAGTTTCGGCGTTACAGAACTAATCTTTCTGGGCCATCTTATTACTCCAGATGGTTTCAAACCCAGCCCAGAAAAAGTCAAGGCCATACAGGAATTCCCAAAGCCACAGACCATCGAGGAACTTCGAAGATTCCTCGGTCTCGTCAACAGTTACAGACGTTTGCTGGCGCACGCTGCAGACACGCAACGTCCTCTCAGCGAATTCCTAAAAGGAGCTAAAAAAAAGGACAAACGTCCAGTTTCGTGGACTTCAGAAGCCGAGGCGGCCTTCCAAAAGTGCAAGGACGACCTCGTGAACCTCTCCTTTACCGCTTTTCCAAGCGAAAACGCAGAGCTACGTCTGATCACAGACGCATCAGACACAGCTATGGGAGCAGCCCTCGAGCAACGCTCAGGCAACTCTTGGCTTCCCCTTGCCTTCTTCTCCCAGAAGTTCTCCCCTGCGCAGACTAAATATGCTACCTACGACCGGGAGCTAACAGCCATCTACGAAGCCATTCGTCACTTCCACCATTATCTCGAAGGTGTGGAGTTCAAGATTTACACAGATCATAAACCTTTGATCTATGCTCTACAGCAAAACAACGACAAAATGCCAGCTATTCGCTCGCGCAGATTGTCTTACATCGCCCAGTTCAACACAGAGATTCACTATCTCCCAGGTGAAGAGAATGACGTTGCAGACGCCCTGTCTCGAATCAACGCTTTCACTTCCCCTGCACTTTTCGACTGGAGCGATCCAGAACTCCTCGCTGACCCCAAAGTCAGAAAAGTTCTAGCAAATATCAACGCATTCAAGCTTCCAACGCTGTTCGACGCGCAACAGCTGAGTGAAGAACAAGAGAAGGACGACCAACTCAAGGAGATTCTCAACACTGCGGACCACCCGCTCAAGCTTCGCAAGCTTACTTGGGGCTCCGCTCACGCAGCGTTTTACTGCGACATCCACGAAGATGTAATCCGTCCTTATCTCCCTAAGAAACTGAGGAAGACAGTTTTCGACAACTTTCACTCACCATCGCATCCTGGAGTTAAAGTCACAGCTCGACTCATACACCAACAGTATGTGTGGCCTAACATGAGTCGCGACATCTCCACTTGGTGCAAAACATGCGTAGCTTGTCAACAATCAAAAGTGACAAAACACAACAAGTTTTTGCCCAAGCATTTTATTACTCCAGATGCAAGATTTGATCACGTCCACTTGGACCTCGTAAGACCTTTCGCCTACAGCCACGGCTACACACATCTCCTCACCATCATCGATCGCTATACGAGATGGCCTGAGGCAATTCCAATTGCTGACACCACAGCAGCAACTGTAGCTCGTGCATTCTACGACAACTGGATTTGCCGCTATGGCGCACCAACAACGATCACCACAGATCAAGGTGCTCAATTTGAGTCCAGACTATTTTCCGAACTCCTGTCAATCCTCGGAATTAACAGGATTCGCACAACGTCATACCATCCTGCTTCCAACGGCATGGTGGAGCGCCTCCACCGAGACATCAAAACAGCTCTCATGTGCCACGGAAACAGTCAGGAATGGTTCCGACTACTTCCAACAGTCATGCTGGGACTGCGCACACGCATCCGTCTAGACACAGACGCCAGTCCAGCCGACTTAGTCTTTGGAAAATCAATGAGAATTCCCGGTGATTTCTCACCTCTCACCAATGAAGAACCAAACGTTCGCACATTCTACAACGAATTTCGCGACTTCATGCAGCAACTGAGACCAGTTCCAGTTAATCACAAGACGGCAACCAAGCCATTCCTACATCAGGACATGAAAACCTGCTCTCACGTTTGGTTACAAGAAAAACCAATAAAGCCCGCTTTGACTCGGCCTTACACCGGCCCTCACAAGGTCATATCTCGCAACATGGAGAACCAGACCTTGGTAATCGAAGTCAACGGCACACATAAAACAGTGTCTTTGCAACGCGTGAAACCTGCGTTCATTCTTCAAGAGGATCCTGACGGCACTAAGGAAAACACAACACCTGAACCGATCAAGATTCCTCAGCCAACGGAAGTCAATCGCGCTCAACCAGCACCCGGTACTTCCAAGGCCACGCAGCTTCCGACAGACAACATTCAACCTGCACCTCTTATCCCACCTACCGAAGATCCACCGGATCAACCGATTCCCACACCTCAACCTCCGGTGCCCAAACGCGTTAGATTTGCTCCGGATACCTCAAAAAGCAACAAGAATCAATCTAGTAAACAGGTTCCGTCCGCGCAACCAGCGCCTAAACGCACCAAGTTCGTTCCGAACATTCTTAAACGAAAAAACAATGTTGACTCAGTTCAGTCACACAAACGCGCTCGTAAGAAACACAGCTCTTTTGCGGGGGGGTGCAGTACCTAATACTACCTCATACTCATCACACTACTCTGTAAATACCTTATAGAACCAAAAACCAACCAAAGCCTAGCCAAGCTAGCACACTACTCTGTAAATACCTTATAGAACCAAAAACCAACCAAAGCCTAGCCAAGCTAGCAAATTTTTTTTTGTTCTTTGCGTTTAATCTAAGTTTCAACTTTAATATTGTATTATGTACTAGCAAATTATGGAGTCAGATGGAGCGAAACCATCAATACAAACATTGTATTACATTACGTTACACTACAAGAAAATACTTGTATAATCATCACACTGTGATTCTAGTTCTAGTACTGTTGTAATTCTAAGCGCAAACTTGTCATACGTTCAAACAACTAGTTTTAAGAAATGTAAATTATTTTTGTAAATACTCTCCAGTCCCTGACATCTTTTTTTTTTAAAACTACACAAAATCTTGTAAACTCCTCTCTCTCGCAACTTTACATAAGTTTCCAATCAACAAAAATGCTTCTCATTTTTTCTTCCTCGGGGGGAGTACTGTAGGTACCCCACCGATAGGTGGCAGCACGTCCGACCACAGAGAGAGAGAGAGGGAGAGAGCGGCTCACGCCGCGAGCGAGCGACTCGCTCAGTTCCGCATCGACTACGGTCCAGACCAGTCAGGCTGGAGAGACCGAGACAGAGATCAGAATAAAGAATCAGTTAGTTCAGGATAGGCAGAGTACTTTCTCCTCCTCACCGCCTCATCCCGACAAATCTAGCTGCTCGACGCTCAACGGCTAACTTCAGGAGACACCGCGGATCGTTCTTACATCGATGCCCCCTGAAGTTGTCATTTGGGTGCCCCTCCGAATAATCGTGACCCTAGCACTGACCGGCGGCTCTGTTACTCGCTAGGTCACGGCCGTCACGGGGGGTTCCGCCGAGCGTACACGGCGATCTTCGCCGGGAGAAGGGAGCCATATTCATAGCATGTAGTTTGGTCTCCTTCTCTCTTACTCCCTGACCCTGTTGTCCCTGTTGCGCAGCTTTCTTTGGGTATAATAATAAATAATAATAATCATATAATTCCCCTGAAGATAAATTTTTAGCCTGCCGGAGCTTCAAAAGAGCTTGTGCAGCTTTGAATTTAACAATATAATATAATATAATAAATTATAATATAATAAATAAATAAATTGAAATTTTGGAATTGTCTAAAAGTAGCAAGATGCTTATTCATTTATTATATAAATAGATTGCCGTAATTATCAAAACATTTTAATACAAATCTTACGTCTTATTATTTTGTTTGATTTCATAAAATGTATTTATTTTGCATATGTTGAAAGTAGAGGATACGCATTTTTGTATCAGTAAAATGAAATCAATTTACAAAATGTGTATTTTATACACAAAATAGAAAAATGTTAAATGATAATATCACGTTTGAGATCAAAAAGATACACAAATGTATTCACTTGCACCTAATCTGTTTTACTTAATAGTGTAAAATTCTGATTATCTTATATGAATAAAGTTTCAGGATTTATTGTAATTTTAAATAATATTGTTATAACCACAACAATATAACCAAACTGACCATCTGTTAAAAAAAATCAATAAAATTTTAATATGGGACCACCTGGATCAAATATAAATTATTCAAATAATAGCGCTGGTTATATAACTGAAAAAATGTATGTATTGCTGCAGCTTTATCTACAAAACAAAAATTGGAATCCAAGTGTTGAATTGGTGCAATGTTTTGCTGATCTGAAGGAAACATCGGTGCTGCCAAGTGCTTCATATTTACAGTATGAGATAAATAATGTGATTAAACTATATAGTGGCTATATAAATGTAATTTATCTTTGAAAAAATTTTAAATATTATTATAAAATGTTTGATGATTTGAAAGTTTTTAAAAAACTGAAAAAAAATTATGTACAATAATTGCTTATTTATTTGACATCAAGTCCTTATAAATCCTCATAAAAATTCTCAGATGAAACCCTCATAGTTTGAAATAGGTCTAACTTGGTGTAAAAGTATTTTATTGGTACTTATTGCCTCCTTTATATTCAAAATGACTCAAAGGTGACCAATATGTCACCATTAGGAGTGTGCTTATGGTGATATTCTGTTTTTGCAAAGTAAACTAATAATATAATGTTAGCACAGCAAAAACAATCAGTCAAATACTAGAGTAATATATTATGGTCATAATGTGCTATATATTTCATTTTAATAATAGTTTTGAACCATGTTGAAAGTGTTTAAACATACGTTTCATAGAGAATCTGCTTTATGTACGTTTCACCAAAAATGGTAGCTATAGCTATACACCTAGAAAGTGAAGCAACCATAGCTAATGCCATTATTGGTACAGTAGATTCTCAATACTGTTATGACCTGATGTATTTTTAAAAATAGTTTAAAACAATCAGTCAATCATTTATTGATGTACCAAAGCGATAATATTTTTATAATCTTTGTAGCTATGATTTAACATAATGTTATAGCTTTCTTGTTATATAAAAATTTTTATTTTATATAACTTGGATACTGTATATATACTTTACGACTTTTTATTTTAATGGCAGTATTTCATAACTTTTTGCTTAAAATCAGAATATACATTATATGTTTACAAATTGTTTTAGTTATACATCAATATCACATTTATGGTTTATTTCGCGAAAAATAAAATATCACTTGAACATCATCGCAAGTTTACCTTCAGAGATCACCTATGAATTTCTAAGGCAGGTCAGTAAGTATATTTATTAATTTGTCTATTTATTTGATACACGAGCTTTATAAAGCCCTTGACTTATTACATACAAGATCATACAGTTACAAGACGCAATGAACCCCAAGATAATGAATAAAAGATATTAAGGATTAATGTACAAAAGCATAAGCCTTCTACATTTGGATTTAAGGTAGTACCGTCGCTACATCCCTAGTCAAAATGAGCGCACTTTTTATTCATCCATTATTCGCTATATTTACTTTACTAAAGAAGCTGCATAAATGAACAATCACCAAATAATGATTATGCTTTGGCATTAAATGATTTTATTTGTCCTAATTATTAATAAAAACTTCCATAAAGAAGCTGATTTGAAGTGTGAATTTTTTGCTTTCAATCAATTCTTTCTAATACTTATATCTACCTAATTGTAGTTTTTGAAAAAGATCAACATTCATCAAATATTTTTCTTTAACTACAAAAATTCTTAACAAAATCTGAACGGTAGTTTTTATAAAATTTAAAAATAACTGTTACTGGAATCACGATTCCCATAAGACTACGTGTTAAATGAGTAAAACTTAAAATGCTTATAACTTTTTCCCACGTACCCTGGCCTTACAAAAATTTGTTTGAGTAATTTTTAGACTAATATGAATTGATATATCAAATTTCTTTGAAATCTCAATGGTATTTAGTTAACGATGGTACTACCTTAAAATCAACAGGATAAGAGCTTTATATAATGTCAATACAGTTTGAACATCTGAGATCTCCTGTAAAATCTCATGTAAAAATGTGTAAAAAAATTTAAAATAGAAAAATAGCTCTAAAACACTTTAATATCTCTATTTTCCGATGTATCATCCAGATGGTAGCATCAGTATGGCTTGTCAATTAACACTTGAAGCTGATTTATTAGGTTTTTTGATCTATAACTAACTTTGCCCTCCTAATTCAGATTCTCATGTGGGATGTTGCAGTAGAGGTTGCAGTCTAAATTTATCTGTTGACACCTTGGGATAGTAGAGAAGCATTGTTGATAATTTTGAAAACATCGGAGCAAAATGATTGAGAAACACAGATCGGCCTAATTTTTTTGGTTCATAAGTCCTAATCCTCCTAATAGAAACTGCCTAATCTTTCACGCACTGTTACTTAATGCATTTTATAATGAATTATTTATGTATTAACTTTAATTGTCTTATATACTAACCATCACAGATTCTTACCACTTGCGAGTAATAAAATGCTGACGCCAATCTGGAGACGAGTCATCCTTAATCGTTTCTTAGTATAATTCAATCGTTTTTCATAATCGCAATGGATATTTATTTTTAGTATGAAATTTGATTGTATCTAAACGTTTGCAATCCGTTGCAATGCGAAAATTTGTTGCGATGCACTTTATATTGTCTGAAAACTGCTGGACCATAATGCATTGTTATGATTTTAAATTGAGATTAATTTAATTGTTCTTAACATGTGATATTAGTAGAAGATTTTAATACTTTTTGATTGTTTATTGTTCAATGCAATAAAAATATGTTGTGGAAATGATAAATGTAAAAAACTATGAGTAATTGTGTTGGAATGTAAAATAATGTGAAAATTAAACATTTTATATTTAAATTTGGAGCATCGCTAACGTGAACTCTGTCATCATTTTTTACAATTTTCTATGATTTTTAAAAATATTACACATTTTTACTAATTTATATTGGCAACCCAAGAAAGCGTTCTTTTTATAGTAACGTTTGTGCACAGTATACTTGATTGAGATAAAACGTGATATATATATCACGTTTTATCTCAATCGGTCATATATATTATGTTACCGACGTAGGTACACGTAGCTGAAGCACAGACCATCTCAGCGCAGCGATTTAAAACTGGTTGCGTTGGCAGCGAGAGGGTCAAACCTCCTCAATCAGCTCAGCAGTTAATGGGAGATCTCCCTGCCGATCGAGTGCATGCTAGTAGGCCGTTTTCTATTTCAGGTTTGGATTACGCTGGTCCCATTCAGGTTCGCACTACCAACGGTCGTGGACATAAATCTTACAAAGGGTACATCGTTGTGTTTGTCTCTTGCGACGTTGCGCGGTGCGTCGGCCGCCGGCTCGGGGCGCGGGNCGCGCATGCGCCGATGCGTCGGCCGCCGGCTCGGGGCGCGGGCCGGCGGCGGGCCCGCGCGCTTTTTTCCACACGTGTTCAGTCTTGACAGAACCGCTGAGCGACTAGCTCGTGCAGCATTATCATCAAGTTTCTTCAGCTTCATTACTGTAATCTCTCTTGCGCATTTGTACAGGTTGAATCATACTTTCGTTCTTTTCAGAGCGAGTACTGTTCACCTCGTGTTCGTGCGAATTAGTGTAGTTTTACCGGCAATTTTCGCCACGCGCTTGCGTAATGGGTTGGGTGTGTGTCCTGCGGCGCGTGGGGTGCTGTGGTGCTGTGTGTGTGCTGCTGTGGTGTGTGCGCGCTCTGTGTGTGTGTGTGTCGGTGACTGTGTGTTTGTGTGTGTTGTGTGTGGCTGTGCGCTGGTTGCATGGCACGCGCTGTGTGCAACTGTGTTGCGCCCCGACACCCCCTCGACTGTGTGTGTGTGTTGTGTGTGTGCTCGGGTGTGTGTGTGTGGTGTGCGGCTGTGGTGCTGTGTGTTGTGTGTGTGTTGGTTGTGTGCTGTGTGTGTGTCGGCTCTCTGCACTGTGGATGTGTGTGCGGGTGTCTGATTGATGGGTGTGTGTTGTGTTGGCCGTGTTTGTGTGGTGTGTGGTGTGTGTGTCGGTGCTGTGTGTGTGTGTGTGTGTGTCGCTGTGTGCGTGGCTTGCTGTGTGTGGTGTGTGTGTGGCTGTGTGTGTGTGGTTGTGTGTGTTGTGATAGGCCGCGGCGCCTCGACGCCGTATTAAGGGATGCTGGCGAAGCTGTCACGTCGACGTACATCTTCGGGGCGAGAGAGCAGCGGCAACACCTCTTGTTGCCCGAGTGCCAAGCGTCTGGTTTCTCGAGACGTCGAGGCACGCTTGGTGCAGGTTGCAGTCTTTCTCCCCAGGCCTGGCTTGCCATCCTNGCCCGGCTTGCCATCCTCCCAGGACTTGGCGAGAAGCTGCGGCAGCGTGCGACGAGCGGGCGACTCAGCGTCTTCCTGGCGACGACGTTCGAGGTTGCGGCGATTGCGCGGGCTACGACAGTCCTTTAGGTAAGAGAGATCTCTCTGCGTGTGATAAAGGTACCTCGCGTTTGCGTGCGCTTTCTTTGTTCAGTTTATTCTCTTCTAGAGTCTCTTTCTCTTTCTGTACAGTGTATTATTTCCTTTCCTTATTTGAATAAAGTATACGCTTGCTACGGCTTTTCCCTCTGTTCCGTGAGGGTTTTTACGCCATAGCAAGTGCGTTTTTGTTTTACCGCGAAATTGTGTGTTTTATTAAAAAACCCTTCACTCACTCAACCCTTTCCTTGTCGGAACTCACTCTGAGTTTTCTCCTTAATTTTAGATTATTGTTCAAAATTATTATTGAAAGAGATTATCGAGGATTGAAGTAAATAAGGCACTATATCTCTGAAAGAGAATTTTTCCCAGTATGGACCGTGTTTTCGCGTGGAATTGCCATGCTAATTATTTGATTTTTAAATTCAAGGTATGTCAACGCTTTCAATAATTAAAAGAAATATTTATACCGAATGACCTAAATCCAGACAAGTGTCACGTCTATATCCATGCTGTATCGGACTATTTATACAACGAGTACCGTACGCTATTTTACAGCACTGACTATCATAAATCCGCTGCCACGCCTATCCGTGGCATAAACAGTCAATTTTCCCTGCTAAAAATAGTCTATTAAAATCCATAAGATTCTCTATCGAATTGAATGTCTTAATTCTAATCTTAACGAAAGTCTATTAAATTCTATAGAAAAATCTATCGATTTTAATTGCTGTTGTTTTATCTATCCATTTTAATTGTAATTTTCCTCATTGACTCTGAATGATTGAATGGAATTTAATTGAGTTTTATTGGAAAAAACGCGATTAAGGCTTGCCATTCAATTTTATCGACTTTTATCGATTTCAATGGAATTGTTTTAGCAGGGTTTGCACTGTGCAGTTAGCGCCTAATCGTAGCGAAGGCTATCGTGCAGTTAGTGCCTAATCGTAGCGAAGGCTATCAGCTCTTCGCCATTCTACATCTCTAGTCCAATAATAGACTATTATAGCACTGAGTGGCTTAAATCCGCATTTATGTCACGCCTATCCGTGGCATAAATAGTCCTTTATTGTACCGTGAGGTTAGCGCCCGAGCGTAGCGAGTGTGTGTGTGTGTGTGTGTGTGTGTGTGTGTGTGTGTGTGTGTGCTCGCTACGCTCGGGCGCTTATACAAGCCATGTCGTAAAGTGCGACTTATGCCACTAGTATCGTAATGTACTAACATAGACGCTATTACGTTATTATAAAAATACAAATTTTAAACATGAATTTGTTCCCAAATCAGCCCTCTTTAATATAGAAACTAGCCTGATTCAATGGCCTACACAATAGTCAATTCGAAACATATCCCTGCTAGAAACTTTTATTAATAGTTAAGCAGCCGTTGGGAAAATCACAACAAGTTGACCAACATTTCAACCAACCGTTGGTTTAAAATACTTATAATTTCGTCGCAGAATAAGGGATCCTTTAGCCAAAATCGGACCAACTATTGATATAATATACTGCGAATTCCCGTACTAAATGGTTGATCCGTTGGCCAACGGCGAATGTATCACTAATATAATAAGAAATTAATAATTTCGAGATTAAATTTACTTTTTTTGAAACTATAGAAATTATGCATGATATTGTTTCGTGTACATAGTAAAAAAATCAATGTATGTTTTACTCGAACATGATGAGTATGGTCACCCAGATTTTTCGTTGACGATGTCCAGGTGTTTGAACGACGAAAAATTAAGTCTAGGTATAGTGCGCTCCGTAATTTTCAGTGTACATAGGTGTATGTTCTGCTGAGAAATGAGTCAGATTGCGGGTCTCACGTGGACGATTTCCAAGTGTTCGGTACAGGGTGAAATCGATATTTAGTAGTGTGCTACGAAACTGTTGTTATTTAATACGTATTCGTTACAAAATAATATGAATTATAACTGAGGTCCTTGGACTCGTGGACATAGTCTCTTACACTCTGGGGTAATGTACTGAAAACTACGAAGCACACCGGCTTCACTTGATTTTTTTGTGCACTGAACACCTGCACATCGTGTACAAGAGTCCTAGGTAAGGCGCCGGATTTAAGTTTCAGGGGCCAGGGGCACCAATATAATGTGGGGATCCACTTAAGGAATTCAGATTAAAAAAAAAAACTGGCGTTCATAAACAATAATTTATTAAAGTTATAATTACATTTATATTAAAGAAACCTTAATAATGAAGTAATGCATTTTCTTGCTTTTTTATCTGCAAAATTTGTAATAATTTTGTCAAACTCTATCTTACGTACTATATCATGCTCTGTGCTAATAATAGTTAAATAATTTAAGAGATTCCGGTGCAATTAGTCACCATTAAGGTTAAATATGTTCTCAGAACCATTTCGATATTTAGGAAAGATTTTCTAACTCCTTCTCTAATTATTAGCAAATACATAGAATGGTCCAGTATCGAAAAAGCTCGACAACTGAAACCCGAAAATTCGCGATTTCGGCGTCCGTTACCGGACGATATTTCGACCCATATCAGGGCCGTCATCAGGGCTCACTCTACGGGGATTTTTTCGTTTGTCCGTCTCCTACAAGCCTATGGGGTCTAGATTTCTGAGAAAACGATCCGAGGTATCGAAATAGCCCGATAACTGAACCCCCAATACGCACGATTTTCGCGGTCCGTTTCCGGGAGATATTTCGACCTATAGCAGGAACGTCGTCAGGGCTCACTGTACGAGGATTTCTTCGTTTTTCTGCCCCCTACAAGCCTATGGGGTCTACGTTTCTGAGAAAACGATCCGAAGTATCGAAATAGCCCGATAAGTAAAGCCCAAATACGCACGATTTTCGGCGTCCGTTTCCGGACGATATTTCGACCTATAGCAGGGCCGTCATCAGGACTCACTCTACGGGGATTTCTTCGTTTTTCCGTCCTCTACAAGCCTATGGGATCTAGATTTCTGAGAAAACGGTCTGAGGTATCGAAATAGCCCGATAGGTAAAACCCAAAAATTCGCGATTTTTTTTGGAGGTCTGTTACCAGGCGACTTTTCGGACTTTAGCCGGGCCTACGTCAGGGCTCACTCTGCGGGATTTTCTTCGTTTTTTCGCCCCCTTTAAGCCTGCGTCGTTTAGATTAATTATTATAACTTCGCCTCTTCTACCCCCCCCCTCCTCTCTCTCTCTCCCCGTTAATATACTATATTTAAATGTACGATTTGTGGGGGCCCCCAACAGCCCTTTTGTAAATCCGGCACTGGCGTAAAGTACTCATCATATTCGACCAAATGTTATGTCTACACATTGAAAGTCACGTAGCATTATTGTACCACTATGAAGACTAATTTTTTTTCTGCCTTTACACGTGAAAATGTGCACTTAAACTCTGGTAGAAAATTGAGCATATTATGGCAATAATGTAGACCCAGAATTTTTCAAAATAAGGTAATGTTATTTATTGATTTTAGAGTATTTTCAGTATTTCTAAATATATCGCATTTTGACATGCGTAAAAATGAAGTTATTGCCATAATATGCTCAATTTTCTACCAGGGAAGGAAGCTTTGTAATAGCAAAATTTTCGACTACATCAAAAATACATTGAAAAAAAGTTTTGAGGTGTTTAGATTTCGAATAATCTGTTTTCCAAAAATGTCAGTGTGAATGTGTGATGTGTGTGTATGTTTGCATGTATATGTATGATGTATGTACGCGTTCCATAGGCATATTCTTATTTTTCTGGAACTACTCCGTCAATATCAATAAAATATGATATGTCTTCGTGTTTTTCATGAGCGTTTTTGCTGCTTTATGCAATGTCGCAAAATAATCGAGTTATCGCGTTATAATGGGAACTGTAGACTTATTGACACTGCGATTTTTGGGCGCGAAACATGCTTAAAATAAGACTAGACAAACGAAACGTCATCTATACGAACGTTACTCGAATACGTGTTTTAAATAATCAAAAATCAAAATTATATTCATAGCCCACAAATTTAAAATTGATGAAAAAATCGGCATAATTTTATAAGAAGTTATTTTAACAGTATTCAATGCAACCATCGATCATTGCTTGTTTTTGCGAAACATGAAAATCTTAGATTTTAAATTAATAATTTATAGAGTCTGTCTTGGTAGTTCAGAGTTTGACAGTATTTAAATCCAGCCCGATTTCGAAGATTCAAAAAATTTTGATTTTCAGAAAATTCTTTGCCGCGGCCGAACCGATAGCGCGAGCCACTTCTAACCACCGGCATTTGATTCTTTGCTAATCTTGCTAAAAACACAACTTTCTAGGACCGGTAGAGCCCTCGAATCCCCCACTGAGACATTGGCGTTCTTATGCGCCTGATCTAACCCTAGTGTTGGTTTATTTACTTTTACGACAAACACTATATTTATGCTCGAGATTCGAACGCAATATTAAGGATGAGCTTTGAAATGTCTGAAAACGGGTTAAAAAGCAATATTGTTGTAAATCAACAAAACGCAGTCCCAGAGAAGCCAGCTTTACATACCCCATTATAAAATGGACTTTTGTCGTTATATCGGGCAGTTATAGAAAGAGAAAACAAATATTTATCAAAAATTTACTCACTTGATCGCTTTCTCTGCTCTCTCTCTCTCTCTCTCTCTCTCTCTCTCTCTCTCTCTCAGCAGTAACCTCTTTCTCTCTGCCTCTCGTTCTCTCTTTGAGCAATAACCTCTCAGAACTTCTGTTTCTTTCTCTCTCTGTCTCTTTTAATCACTCAGCTCTCTTTCTCTCTGCTACGACTACACTGCAAAAGTGAAAAACAGCTGACTCGTCCAATCTCAAAAATCCTTTTGATCTTTCTCTCTCTCTTTCTCTGCTGCAATGAGATTACGCCGCAAAAATGTATAACCTCTGTCTGTCAAACTGTCGGCTCCGTTACGATAAGTCGACAATATTTCGTCTTACTGAATTTAACAACTGAATGACTCCTTGAAATGTCAATACTGTGAACATGGCTATGAGTAGCGGTTTTAGTTAAACTTTCGATTCATAAAATATAAATTAAAATAGGAAAACAATTTCTTCATTAAAATGTTGTTGTAATATTAAACTTTGTACTATGTAGTCAAGAAAATAAAGCGATGGACTATTGTTTTTTTTAGCAGTAAGACGCATCTTATAATGCGGATTTTTGCATTTGATTCGTGAGAGCGTCTACACATTTTTTGAACTAGTGTGATTAATTACTTTTTTGATGAAAATGCATTATTATTGCATAAACAATATGCATTTTTAAAGTGCATTTCGAAGAGACACTAAATAAAAAATTTACAACTCGGTAAGTAATGATGGAATGAGTCCAGTTTGGTTACTCCAGAGTTTTTGAGATCGCTGAACACGATATCGCGACGGCAACATTCTCTGAAGTCCATGGTGCCCAAGGTGGACGGTATGAACGTCGTTTCCTAGAGTTTTATGGAAAATTGTAACATAGTGAGTCGAAACTCGTTACTCGGAGTTTTTTGGAATCGCTGAATACGATAATCGCGACGGCAACGGCTTCCGAGGTACCTAGTGCACAGGGTAGGGAAAATAGGGTATTACAATGATTGAGTTTATCTAATAGAAGAACAGTCTTATCAACCATTCAGCCCCGACAGATCCTTAAAGAACAAACAAATCTTGGTTTACGCACGTTCTGTCATAAAATATCGCGACAAGTACTATTTCTTATTATATTTTCTTTACTGGAATTATATTCTGCCTATCCTAAATTTACTAGTTGATCAATGATTACTTCACCTAAGATTCTTTACGTCTTCTGTCAAAGTTGCGATTAAGTTGGAATAATAAGAAAATGGAGACGATTTACACATCATAATCACTGAAAAAATAAAAAAATAATCAAAATTTATCAAAAAAGTCACAATTAAATGCATCCTTATAGATTATATTACTACTTTGCGATCAACAAAGACGCATTTGAATTTGCGTCGAAGACTAATTCATTTCAGTTTTGCCGCGAAGACTGTAGTATACTATTCAAAATTTTCCAAAATTCCACACCATCTACTTAAGTATTCACTTCTATCGGCTGTCCCCGAGACAGCCACATATTTTTTTTTTTTTTTAACAAATTGGTATGCAAAATATTTGTATTAGAAAATTATTTACAAAAATGCAATAGTTGTATGTTAATATTTGAAATATAGAAGGCGACCAACTTCAGGGGTCTATATATACAAAATTATTCGCTGTACAATTGTTTTGAATCGAGTACTGTAACCTTCCCATTCATTCTGTGCACATACATATACGATTCTACCGAAAATACGAAAATGGATTATAGTCACGATTCTAAAGATATGTTTCCATCAGAAGATGTAAGTAAGTAAAAGTACAATAAATAATTCTCTCTTTAAATTTACATAATTTCTGGCATACTTTTCAATGGAAAGTATAAATACAATTTTCAATCAGAACCTTTATAATCTGCTTAGGTTAATTATGAAAATGAAGCGAACAGGTTAACTTATGTATATGCTATATTAATATTTGTTTTTTTTTTATTACGATTGTAGGTCATGATACGAGTAAGAAGGGAAACGCAGATCGGTGTATTTGTTCATGTGGTAAGAAAATTATCTTTTTTATGTAACTAGCAAAATTGAGCTTGCTTCACGCGCTTTGCGAAGAGTCGATTCAGTCGATGATAAACGAAGTATGTGCGTGCGTGCGTGCGTGCGCGCGCGCGCGCGTGTGTGTGTGTGTGTGTGTGCGTGTGTGTGTGTGTAAAAAATTAGTGTTGAACCTTTTTTCTATGTAAGCGTTTATCAGTATAACAATTTATAAAAATCTTTAAATCTTTTCAAGTTGATTCTTGAGCCAATTAGGACTCAGCAAAACTCTTTAAATATAACTATTATAATACATAGAATGCGAGCAAAATTTGATATCTTTTTTTGGATTCTGAATTCGGGCAAACAAGTTATTTTTAATTTGGCCAGATAGTTTTTGTTTTATAGCTGTTCTTTGAACTTTTAAAAACTATTTTTCGGTTTTTTGTATCGTCTTATTGTTACAAACAATTTATCTATTGTCACGTGTGAATATTCACTCGTATATAGCATAGCTACTTATAACGCAATTGAGCATGAGTCGCTAAATACGTGCATGGCAATAGCTCGGAGTCATCCCGAAACTCGATTCTTTAGACTCAGCGCGACTTCCCTTCCACGATTACGAACGACTGGGCGGTTAGTAATCACACCACGCAGGGAGGCTATAAAAGAGGGTGCATGCAGGCTCGCGGTCACTATTCCACCACCCGCGATCCAGCACTAGACAGGTAGTTTTGACTCGGAGACGACAGATAGGATCGCAAAATTATGAAGACGCACATTCTCCGAGGTCACTTTAAACACGTGTTTCTCTCTTTTACACGATTCATTCATTGTGAATTACGATCAATAATCAGACACATTTACCGATAATCTCTCGTGTTTATTTATCGCCCTGGTATTTTCGCAGCAACTGTGAGCTTAACACATCACGGAGAACAAATCATCGACCCTCAAATGTAACACTATATCGCATTTATAAAAAGAAAAAAATTACCTAGTTCTCCCCGTTTGGCCCTCGACCGCACCGTTCGGCAACAAAGGCAAAAAAATTTTGATTTTTTTCTAAGTAAGCCAAATCTTTTAAAGGAAATATAAGAAATAATAATAAAGTGTGTAAAAAATAGCACAGTAGAAAATCCTATAATAACGTCAAAATTTATAAAATTATTAAAATCGATTGTAAAAATATATGACGCTATAGAAAAACTCAAAAACTACACCTTATACGAATTACAGACTACTTGAGAAACTTGAGGATCTTCAGCGGGATGATGATCATCCAGAGCGCGAGGAGCGGGATGAGAAAGGGCATGCTGCTGTTGACGATGAGCGAGATCAGGGCCCAGAGGTTCTGGCCCAGAGCAGAGACCAGCGCGAGAAATTTGCCGGAGTGATTGTCGCACGCACTTGTAGGAGCGCGTCGTCGTCGGGCAATTGCATTAGCGCGTACCTGCTGGAGAACAACTAGTCACAATTTTTTCAGCCACGAGGAAACATTCTATTTTGGAGCTTGGTTTGTCGCTCTCGCTCACCTCCCTTCGATGTGCCATCGTATTATTTTAAAAAAGACTCTTTTTTAAAGAATCTCGGTGCGTGTGTTATCTATATTTAATAATGTTACTTTTGAAACTTGGTCGCTCTCGCTCGCCTCCCTTCGATGTGCCATCTCATTATTTAAAAAAATACTTTTTTAAAGAATCTCGGCACTTGGGGTAGAAATAAAATGAATGAAAAAAAATAAACATACTAATCGTGTTCGACGGATCCCGGTGTACCGGTGGTTCGTCAACAGGAATGGGTGGTCCAAAGTAGCTGGGTCCGTGAGACGCGCCAGGGCTCGAACCCAGGAGTAACCAGTACAAATTTTAGACTAATTATAGAAATCATCGTGTAAGAACTTGGCTCCACTAAAGCATTGCTATATTGCTATTAGTCGTTTACCTAGTTATTAATAGTTAAATCCGAATGAGTCATCAAGTTAAATACCATGGTCAATATTGTTGTTCAATGACATTTACATTTAAATGACTTGGTATTTCCTTAAAACAAGATTATAAGGCATTTTTATCGAGCTGATTTTATTTTATTACATAGCGTAAGTAGATAAACAAAGATGATACTGCGGCAGGATGATACTGCGGCAGGATGATACTGGAGCAGGATGATACTGCGGCAGGTTGATTCTGGAGCACCGTGATGCGCATGCGTTTCACAAACTGCGGCAGGTTGATTCTGCAGGACCGTGATACCGTTATAATTCACATGCGTTCTAATTCACGTGCGTTTTAACTCATAAAATATTTTTTTTTTCGTTTCTGCTTCACAGCAGAGAATGAAAAAAATTTTGGTACTGCGGAGATTCGAACCGGGAACCTTTCGGTTAGCAGTCGGTAATCTTACCGACTTACCCGTTACGAGTTTTCGAGAGGCTAAGTTTGGATCACCATTATAACTTTATCTAGTAATGAATTAGTTTCAATTGCCATTATAAGCTTATCTACTACTACTATTAATAATAATTTAAACTTTTTTCACTTAATCGAAAAATAAAAAACGAAGTCACTCGGATTTGAGAAAAACACAGTTGTCATACGTTAAAATTTTTTGGTAGCCCTGAAAAGGGCTGTTTGTGTGTTAGCTCTTAAAAGAGCTGTTTGTACTACTTTTGGCATGGGCTTTCTTCTTCGAAGATCACTAGACGTCCTGGTGAATCGTCGCTACTGTAAGATAGCCGCCTTCTTACAGGTTGACGTTCAGGCAAGCTGTCTTCGAGCGCTCTCTTGGATGTAGACTTTGGAGGTGAGACTACCATGTCGTCGTCGCTACTGTAAGACAAACGCCTTCTTACAGGTCGACGTTCTGGCAAGCCGTCTTCGAACCCTCTCTTGGTCGTAGACTGTTGAGGCGAGACAAGGTCTACCAACTCCGGCGCGATCTTTTCAGGAGTCGGTAAAATTTCAACTTCGGGTGAAGATGAAATTTCGATGACCTCCGCCGCAGCCTTATAAAACGGGTTCAAAACAAGTTCCCGTTGTTCCGGAGAGGTCGTCGATTGAGGTGGCGAAGCGGGACGATGCCAGGATGGTGAACGATAGTACACCATGTCCCAAGAGGGCGAACTAGGCGGTGAAGGATCTTCATCAGGAAAGCGCAACATTTTTCTCGAAGGCATGGTTTTACTTGCTAGAGCGAGTGAACCAGAATGACTTATGAAGTCAACTACTGGCCTTTTTATACTTATAAGAACACGCTATATGTTGTCATGATCATGGAGGGGGTAACCGATTTCCCTCTCCACTCAGTCTCGTGATAGTTTTTTTTTTTACTTTAAAAAAAAAACTCCAGAGCGCGGTCAGCTACGCTTTTTAGTTTGAGATTAGAAAACGATTTTTCAAATATCGTTCACGTTTTCAGCGACCTTACAATATAGGGTATATTACTTTTTAAAAGAAAGTTTGAATAACGCTAAAGAATTTTTTAATTATCAAACTTGTCGCGATTCATTAGAAAAATGTTAAAGAATTTTAATAATTATTGCAGTAAAGATCTGTTTTACTCATGCAATTTTTTTTTTAAAGAAACTTCTGGAAAGAACTATTGGCATTGATCTTTGAGCTTAGAGGACTTATTGCTTAAGAAGATTTCAGTAGGGAGAGATGATTTAAAAAAAAAAATCACTCGATCTCTTTTATCTCTTACTCTTTAGATCTCTTACTCATTTAGAAAGAACTATTCTTTTGAGGTTCGGAGACTTATCGCTGAAAAAACATTTCAGTAAGGAGACGTGATTTACAAAATCACTCAATCTCTCTTACTCATTTAGAGAGTTCTAGAAAGAACTTTGAGGTTAGGGGACTTATAGCTGAAAAAAAAAAACATTTCAGTAAGGAGACGTGATTTAAAAAATCATTCAATCTCTCTTACTCATTTAGAGAGTTCTAGAAAGAACTTTTGAGGTTAGGAGACTTGTAGCTGAAAAAAAAAAATCATTTCAGTAAGGAGACGTGATTTAAAAAAAAATCACTCAATCTCTCTTACTCATTAAGAGAGTTCTAGAAAGAACTTTTAAGGTTAGGGGACTTATAGCTGAAAAAAAAAAAACATTTCAGTAAGGAGACGTGATTTAAAAAATCACTCTCTCTCTCTCTTACTCATCATTTTTTAAAAGTATATTATAAAATAGTTATACTACGTTTTAAAAATTGGTAGCCCTGAAAAGGGCTGATTTTTTTTTTTGTCCTTAAAAGGACAGGTTATAGAGCAAGTCTCTTCTTGGCTGCCGGAGACTCATCGTCGCTGTCATTGCTTCTTGGCGGTGGTCTTCTCGCCTTTTTAATCTCACAGAGGATTTTAACCTCTGGAGAAAAAATGGCAACGACAACTGGCGAAGTATCCGGCGAAGAGGTCAAGTCGATGACCTCCGGCTGAGTGGAGTCAGGACTTCGCTGCTGCTGCTCCGGACACTGGAGGATTTCCGGATGCTCTACAATCACGTAGCGCCTTATGACCGGATTATAGAGCAGTAGTGGTGAACCGGCCGGCTCTGCCTCTTCTTGGCGCGATGGTTCGCCCGACATTGCCGCGTCCGCTTCAGAGCTGCTGCTGATGTTGATCATAGGCGCTGGAGGAGACGACGAATCCATTGGCAGTGTTGCATCCACGTCTTCTTCCTCGTCGCTGCTGATGTCCATCATTGGCGGTGTCGCTGGTGGAGTTGGCGAATTGAGCCATGCTGGAAGGAAAGCGTCGATCTCCAGATCTTCAAGAGGGAACGCTTCCATTTCCCTGTATAGGCTCTCCAACTCCTCGTAGTCTAGTTGAAGAAATTCTTCGGGGACGTCGCTTCTTCTGAAGATTCTCATTTTAGAATTGTTTAAATTCAACTGATGCGTTAGCGCGAGATCGCGACCTTTTTATCGGCAGCGCGAAAGAGTTCCCCCACTCGGCGCTACCGACGCCGGGTGGGGATCGCTGCCGGTTGGCTCGCTGCGGGTCTCGCGAAGTCTATAAGGGGAGCCTCATCCGCGCTTTAAACATTAGTTTAAAATCGTTCTTAAGACAATGAACGTCTTAAAGTATAGATCCTTGGCCGCATGGCCACCGACAATAGCGGCTGCTTGAAGAAGCCCGCAACGTCCAAGACCTACTGCTAAACAGGACCGGTGCTGGTGGATATCCATGACCACCGACAATAGCGGCTGCTCGATGAAGAAGCCCGCAACGCCCAAGGCCTACTGCTCGAGAGGACTGGTGCTGGACTCTTAAGACAATGAACGTCTTAAAGTATAGGTGACAACGGCCGCCTGGATATCCATGGCCGCTGACAACGACGGCTGCTCGATAAAGAAGCCTGCAACGTCCAAGGCCTACTGCTGAAGAATACCGGTGCTGGATATCCATGGCCAACTACATAATTTTGTTCTCACGTGGGGAACAAACTATTTGTTGATCCGCGGTAGCTTATTCGAACGTGAAGCTGTCGTGAGTCTCTTTCGAGATTACAGCCCTTTTTAGGGCTATTATTTCTTTGTTTTGTATGTTTTGTATATATCTTTGTTAGCATCGCTAACTCTCAAACGTAGGGCAAACTGTTGAGGAAGGTTATTAATGTAACCTCTATTGCACTTTTAAGTGCAAATATTTTTTAACGTAGTCGAGATGCATCGGCTCTTTTCAGAGCCACAATAATATTTGATGCAGGAACAACTATAAGAAAAAAAATAATATCCTTTTTCCCTCTTCCCTGTGCATGCGTGTTTTGCTTTCTTAGCTTTTATTGTTAGGATTTAACGAAAGAGAGAGAGAGAGAGAGAGAGAGAGAGAGAGAGAAATAAAAGCGTAGCGAAACAAATATGAAAATTTTACAAAATCAGGGTCTGCGATGGCAACAAATTTCACACTTTGTCTCATAACTCTTTATCTATGACAGATAGAGAGTTAAGACTTTGTGTTTAAGTATGTTTTTATATGACATACAATAAAAGCCCACTTTAAATGGTGCTAATCAAAAATTTGGTTCAGAGTATTCAAAAAATATGAAAATTTGACAGAATCAGGGTCTGCGATGGCAACATATTTCACACTTTTGCTCATAACTCTTTATCTATGATAGATAGATAGAGAGTTGAAACTTTGCATAGAAGTGTGTTTAAACATTTTATACAATAGAAGCCTACTTTGAATGGTCCTGATCAAAAACTTGGTTCAGCGTACCGAAAAATATGAAAATTTGATAGAATCAGGGTTTGCGATGGCAACATATTTCACACTTTTGCTCATAACTCTTTATCTATGATAGATAGAGAGTTGAAACTTTGCATAGAAGTGTGTTTAAACATTATGCAGAATAGAAGCCCACTTTGAATGATCCTGATCAAAAACTTGGTTCAGCGTACCCAAAAATATGAAAATTTCACAAAATCAGGGTTTGCGATAGCAACATATTTCACACTTTTGCTCATAACTCTTTATCTATGATAGATAGAGAGTTAAAACTTTGCATAGAAGTGTGTTTAAACATTATGCAGAATAGAAGCCCACTTTGAATGATCCTGATCAAAAACTTGGTTCAGCGTACCAAAAAATATGAAAATTTCAGAAAATCAGGGTTTGCGATAGCAACATATTTCACACTTTTGCTCATAACTCTTTATCTATGATAGATAGAGAGTTGAAACTTTGCATGGAAGTGTGTTTAAACATTATGCAGAATAGAAGCCCACTTTGAATGGTCCTGTTGAAAAATTTTTTGTCAGCAAAGTCAAAAACCTTGAAATTTCATAAAAAGGACCTGTATCGTTGGAATCAATTTTCACATTTT
>VCDM03003232.1:50674-71590 GCA_012977825.3 Pteromalus puparum
GGTTAAAAAAATATAATATTAATATTGATATGGCCAGCAAACACCAATTTTTAGATTCGATGTTTTTATTTACATAATATATGCAATTATATTGCATTTTGAATATAATTGTATTTTAAAGTATAGATTTTTTAATAACCAAATATTAGATTTTTTAAAGTATATCCTCCGATATATATAAATGTAAATAATTATTATAGCAATAGCGACTCGAACGAGTGACCTATGTTAATTACAATTAGAAATATATATAAATGGTTTGATGATCTCCGTAGTGATAGCGTTTTATTAAAGTTGCGGAGATTTTAACGCCCATCGGACGCTTTTATTCAATTGAATACAAATTAATTTAAAAGAATAACGATAAGTTTACAGCAGTACAACAAGTAATTTTCAAATGTTGGCATCAGCGATATTATTTTAGAATCACGAATTATTTAAAAAGTTTTTAAAATTTCAATATATAAATTTGTTATGCAAATAAGAGAGAAATAAAAAAAATAATAAGAGAGTATAATTCGATTTTCTGCACTTGTTAAGGTACGTATTAAGCTAATTGTTAATAAACGTTTTGATTTATTTTATACAAAGAACAAATAACTGCGTGATGATTTACTAATCATTAATCCTTTCAGTAAAATATCAATCTCATTTCCTTCAGATTGATGAGCCGAGCGAATTGTAATGTTTTAATAATATCTGCAAAGAAAAATTGAGTTTAGTTATATTTTAAACAATATTTTGAATTATCAGTCGTGAAAGGATATCATTTTACATCACAAACGATAAACATAATTAATACAAATTAAATTTATATTAGTTATGAGCAGACATATAATGATCGCTTTATTTCTTAGAAATGACATTGAAATTTTGATAAAAGAATGCGTGCTTTGCATTGTCATTTTGATACGGTTTCACATTCTCGCTTACATTTTATCGAATATTTCAAATAAAATATATACGGGAAAAGTGCTTCGTCATGAAGCACGAATATTAATATAGGTTATACTTCGGGTATGCATATTTTGTTATTTAATTATATATAAAATATGCTACAAAGAAAGCGTGGTCATTCATATGTAATTTTGCTCCTTCCTAAGGAAGCCTTTAATAGTAATTTTGGAGTTTGTCTACGAAAACGTGTGCGGAAGTGTTTTTGATGCATTTTAAGTCGAAAATGCGTGTTTTTGGAAAAATGTCGTAGGATGTATCTTGTGTGTGTGCTTGAAACGGTTCCTAATCGCTTCAAAGAGAATGATCAGCGAGACCGAGTAGTAGAAATAAACCCGAGTGGATCGAAATGGGAGGTATTGAATGCGCTAGAAGCGCCAAAGAGTCCGTGGTCAAGCGTGTACAGGTTTGCGCTGATCGATCCTACATCTCATGACTACGAAAGCAATGTAGCCGTAAAGAGAGTTGTAGAGTCATGTACACGATCCGTAAGGGGCGATATTCCCCTAATCCAAACATAAGACTGCTGCAGTCTAGACAGAATTATCTGTGTCTGAGACCGAGCTCACCCTAGAGTATCACGGGGGGGCTATTGCTCCGCTTTACTAGAGCGGTGATTCGGTGGGGTGAGGAGGGTAAATGATTGACACAATAAGTATTAAGTAATCTCACTAAGTATTTAATTGATAATTCTCTGCATAGTTTGATAGGCAAAAGGATGAGGGATGACAATTCGATATCGTTATTAGTCATATAAGCTTAAAGACAGTATGTATTATACTAAACGCTCGGTAGTCGGACTCGCAGGTGCGCAGTAGTTGATCCAGCGTTAGGTATCTGGAAATGTTGAGCAGTCGACAGCGGCAGAGAAGGAGTAACTAGCTGCTGTTCGCGCGAAAAGCGTCTAAATCTAATGTGCAGTTTGCCTCTATGCAATACATTTATGCGTGCACGCCATTCTGTTGTCGGGTTTACTATATTATGATGACGCCGTCGCGTGGAACCGGCCGCTGTCGGGTAACTTATTCGGTGTGTCGGGTCCTTTACCGATTGTTTAGAGTGGGTGCGCCGTCTCAGTTTTCGGATGTATACGACTGTTATCTCGCTTCTACTTAGTGGATTTTAAACCACCAAGTCTCATTCTTTGTTTTACGAATACTCGGCGGGAGATAACAGTCCGTTTTTATTATATTCTTTATATATGAAGTAAAACAATTCAGATATTAAGCGGTACATAATGTTGAAGGAAGCACGTGCAAAGAATTGGAGCGGTGTTTTGCAGCGGTTTTTTTTATTTACATGCAGAATTCGAGCACAAATTGCAGATGTAAAGTAAAGCTACAGAAGCTTTACTTGAATCTTTGCGATTCACACACTTTTTGTGAGCAAAACGATTGCATAATACACATGTGATCTTTTCATTATTTTTTGCTCTATCCTTGGAATCAAAGCAATATAAACATATATCTTGCATACTTTCGGATTCATTGATTAATAATTCTGCTACTTGGCATCTATATTTAACAGGATCGAACGTTAAATCGAAATCAACGTTGCGTCCAATGCAATCCATGTAGTGCATTACAAAAGCACCGCAGCTGTGACCATCAGTTTGAATTTTACGTTCACTTTGGCATGCGACATAACTCCATTCTATTTCTCTTAAATTAATACAACCTTCTTGTAAAGGAGAATGTAAATATTTAACAAAATTTTCGTAGCACAAAAATGAACGTATATCAATGTCATGATCTTCTATTTTCAGAGGGTCTATATGTGTAACTGATTTATTATCAATATCAATTATAAATAAACACCAGTGAAAGTTTAATGTATAAGGCATTAAAATTTTACCTGTCATTTCACTCATGAGATGAAACATAAACCAATTACTTGGCATTGTCCTCTCTCCAACAGTTACTAATACGTGTCTAGTTTGCTGTGCAGGAACTACAACGGTATTATTCCATTCTTTTTCTTTTATACATCCAAATGCATCAATAACATCACCATCAATAAATCGGGGTTCTTGTAATGTTTGGTACTCCTCTGACCACAATTTACTTTCATAATTGCTGGGACAGATTTCTGGAGCCTTTCCATGCTCATCCAAACCGCGATAATCTCTTATGGGATGATTATTTTTGCCTGTATACCTCCCAATTGTAAACTGTTACTTTTCTGAACGCATGTAATAATCCACACTTGACATCAAACCATTAGCCATGATTTCCATAGAAAGATCGGTTTCAAAGATTTTCATTGGTATATTAGATACATTAATAGAATCTGTAGGATTGCAATTATTGAAATTCTTAACGGTTGAATCATTGTCTACATTTTCACTACAGATAATATTGTTATCTTGATGTGCCAATGTGCTATCCAATTTTTGTTTTTTACATGATTTTGACGACTCACTGCATTCTAATTTATTTTTAAGCAAGTCAATGTCCCTAGAATGTTCGATGACATTGTCGTTGAAATTAATATCGCTATTGTTATCATAATGTTCAATGTCAGCATCGAAATCATCTAACAAATTCGTTGTTGCGTGACTAAACTTGTCTACAAAATTGACAAAGTTATTCGAGTTGTTAATTTCTTCAATCTTTTCGTTCATATCTGAGTACTTTTTATAGAACATCAATTCTTCCGCGCGACATCGTAGTCTAATATTCTCAGTCAATTCAATATCCCCATATTTTGTCTTAAGATTATTTCGTTTAGTCTTTGGGATTATTCGATTTCGGGGGTTAAATGACTGACTTTTCATTGACTCTACCATTTCGGGTGTTGGGTGAAAAATGATGGGACCACCTTTGTCTTTTACATATTGAGCTGACAACAATACGGCACGCAACGTAGGAAAACTTAGTCTACTTCGATTCTTGGTCTTAACATTTTTCAATTTACTCCAAACTCTTTCGGGAGTTGCATTCGAGAGTGGAATACAGAGAATAGTTAAAGCATAGTCTGCTAGATTCTCAAAAATACGTGCATTGCTATCAGTTACGCTAAATTGTTTAATTATAAACCAAAAATCATCAGCATATTTTGCAGCATGCAATTTTGTACTGATTTCTTCAGGAAATTCATATGTAACTATACGTGACCATTGAGCATTAATGGCATTTTTCAAATTTTCGTCGCTACATGCTTTAATATGAGGATAATCTGTAAAAGATGAATCAAGAGTAGGATTTTGTTCGTGAAACGCTTTACTCCAAGCATTTTCAGGATGAAAAAAATGTTTATTTTCTTTAAGATCGCATCTTTCTTTAATCTGCGTACAACACTCTATTAAAAATTTTCTGCACGTTTTACGAAATTCATCTTGAAATTCCATTACTTGTTGGTAAATTTCATGTCCTTCAGGAATACTATTTATATAATTTTGTGTTTTGTCTCCTATATATACATCATTAATGTCTTTAAATTCATCATAATTTTCAGGATCAATTTTTGCAATTTCAGTATGATTTATGTAGTCTTCCTTCATATACATTTTCAGAAATTCGAGGTATATTTCAGTCATTTTATTATTTTTAATAGGAACGATCGCTTTTGAACTCTGTGAGAATTCATTAGCTCTCGTCAATCTTGCTAACATAGCTTCTAAAAATAATAAATAACAAAGCATAAGAGGATCCTCTAACATCTTTAAGATACCTTCAGGTGACTTATCACTTGTGGACGATTTATTTTTAATATTATCGGAACATTCTCTTTGGAAAAATATTATTAAAGTTGTATATCTGCGTAGTATG
This sequence comes from Pteromalus puparum, assembly GCA_012977825.3. NCBI lineage: Eukaryota > Metazoa > Arthropoda > Insecta > Hymenoptera > Pteromalidae > Pteromalus > Pteromalus puparum. Next base: position 55,399 of record VCDM03003232.1, read on the forward strand.
CGTAAAATACATTGATACAATGACAGCCATCGTACTATTGTATGTCTTAAAATTATTAATGGTTGTATGCCAAGTTCTTCTTGAAGAGCAATCCAATTGTGCATTCTCTTCGAACTTGATGATATATGGTTATAAATTGCTGATAACAGGTCTATACATTCAGATGGAAACACTTTAACAGCATCTCGTGCAACCAAATGCTCGAGGTGACAAACACATTTGATAATTATTATATTTGGTACTAATTCTTGAAATCTTGTTGCTACTGAGTTGCAAGTTCCCATCATCAAGTTGCAAGTGTCGGAGCAAAATGAAACAATATTGTTTGTAGGAATTTCAGCTTTAATAAATGTATTTATTACTTGATTAAATACAAACTCAGCATCAGCTTTAGTATTTTCATCGCCTGCATATGCACGTACTACATCCCACAATGTATCGCAAACTTTTTCTCGTTCGATATCTGTGTACCGAACATTGATACATATAGAAGAGTAGACTGAGATATCTGTACATTCGTCAATAAGAATGGAAAATTGAGTCGTTTTTAGGATCTCAGTTAATCGTTGTTTTTGCGCTGGAGCTATTATATTAGATACAATCGTGCTACACTTCTTTCTGTCCAAATAAACTTTTCTTAATATATCGGAATCAGACCGGCGATGGCTCCGTGGTAAACCACCTGCCTCACGGTCAAGGGGTCGTGGGTTCGAGCCCCCATCAGCGCGATCAGTTTTTTCAGATCCGATGGAAATCTTACTCACGACACCGGGTTTGAGAAAGGCGTAGGTGTGATGAGCCTACCCTGGGAACTTTCGAACGCTAAAATTCATCTAGAAACACAACACGTTACGTTGTGAGGCCATGAACTTTCGAGTTCGAAAAAGCCACCCATTTATTTTTTTTTTTTATTAATATATCGGAATAAGGAAAAATATCTTTTAAAACGTCTACACAATTTTCAATAAAACTAAATGAAACATCGCGATCAACTACCATAGCTGCAAGTCTTATTTCCGCAATCGCAGCTTCCTCATCAAACTTTGACGTTGATTTTATTTCTCCTACGTTAAACAGATGTTGTTCACTATCGAAATGTCTATCCACAACTTGTGTCGTTGCTGTAATTTGTATATCACAATCTTTGCACTTTACTTTTTTTGGTTGATCTCTGGCTAAAATATGATTAGCATCGCTGTTCCATTTTTCAAGATATTTTCGTTTGATACCTTTACTTTTATTATTAGTATCTTCTTCTTCGATATTATTAACGTCTGATGGGGCTTCTGCAGGTTGTTTTGCATAAGAATGTTCATTATTAATTTGTGCATTACAACTTTTCTGAGTCACATTCTTGACTACATTTTCGACTTTGTCTTCTGCTGTTACGTCAGTTGGTTCGGTTTCTTCATGTCTATTTAGCACATCCTCTGTACTATTATCGTTATTATGTATTTGATAGACTTCTTTTGTTAATAAAGCTACTTCAAAAGTGATTTGCGCTACAGCGTTATTTTGATGAGTTTTTGATCTAGAATGACGCTTTAACGTAGCTTTGTGCGGAATAATTTCAATATTACAAAACTTACAGTGGACATCATCGCTATTTCTACATTTTGAAATCCAGGGCGCTAATTCGGGATCTTGTTCCCACGCAGCATTATATTGTCTATGTACCATTATACTAAACGCTTATTAAACAGTTATCCTAATTATTTCGTATAGCTTAAAGCCAATACTTATATTTTACTAAAGCTGTAGCTACTATAACAAAGACTATTATAATCAACAAAACGCTACATAACTTTAAAAAAAAATGAAGTGGTCCCTGTAAAAAAATTTTTATACAATTTTATGCAGGTTATATTAATTTTTGCACATGCATTTATATCGATATAATATTAACCACACGCGTTTGTATGTACGTGTGCCTGTGTGCATATGTCAAAAATGTAACATTAGCTACACACAGTGTACATGAACACATTGATCAAAATATGCGTTAAAGACGGAGAAGCATTATGGTGTAGTTTGGTAGAAATATGCACGGGGTATGTATATTATATTGCGTAGTAACGTCGAGAAGAAGGATACTTTTTTACTGATTACTGCAGATCGATAAGGCCAAAAAGATCTGACTCTTACCTGTGACATCGTGTCCTTTTTTTGCACGCAAAGTGAAAATATTGTGTAGCCGTTACTCATACATTTACAAAATTAAACTTTACGCTCTGGGACGAGAACTTCTTTTTTACTTACATACTTACAATACAAAATTTAGACTTTACAATTTACATGCCTCGGTACACCCACAGGAAGCGATTAATTATTGTACGCACTGGGAAGCAAGCTCAAAATATAGATTTATTGGTCTATAGACATGTCAAAGTTTCGTGAACTAATATAATTCTGTTTACTAAATTTAAAATGATTTTCAGCCGATGTGAGACTTCTAAAGTAATTCGTTTTACAAGCAAATTAGTGTGATCGTGGGTTCGGGGTGCGCGAAATATAAGCGATTATCACAAGTATTACAAATTACGTAAACTCGGCATTTGCTTGAACTGATATATCTTTATCTGTGACGTGTTAATAGTATATTTGTACCAAGGGCATAAAGTATGTTTTTTTAGACCGAGTGTGGAGTGTCCAGTACGAGTCGAAGGCGAGGTAGCAGAAGCCGAAGGCGAGTGTGTCTACGAGCCGAAGACGACTACTTCCTGCAAACCACACGAGGTCATAAAGCCGACTTAGCCCTTGATGCACATCATAGTTTTTGTAATGCATGTATGGATTTTCGCGTTTCTCAAAATTTTCAAAATTTTAAAATATGACATGAAAACTGAAAATGTAGAGTTTACAACATTTTTTTTTGCCCGCTGCTGCCTTTTTTTGTGCGATACCACCTTTTTTTCCTGCTGCCAATTTTTTTTTTCACTGCCAGTAAAAAAACTGGTACTTTACGCCCGCTCAATAAGTATGAAAAACGCGAAAATCGTGCATGTGCTATAAAATAGTATATTGGGTACCAAGGGCGTAAAGTGTTTTTTTTTTTTTAGACCGAGTGTGGAATTTGCTGTAAGAGTCGACGCGAGCTAGCACGAGCCGAAGGCGAGTGCGTTAGCGAGCCGAAGACGACTATTTTGTCATACAAGCACGATTTTCGCGTTATTCGGATCTACTAAGCGGCACTAATGTAGCTTTTTCCCGACCGAAAGGCAAAAACAAAATGTAGCGGGTAATAAAAATTTAAAAACGCTCACTGCTCGAGTAACGAAATGTTTTCGTAAAATTAGATATATTATAAAAATAATAATTGAATGTAAAAATAAGTCTCCTAAGAGTGTGGCTGCCGCATCTGAAAAAATTTGCATCAGTCCTGCTTAGTATGTCAAAAAAAAGTAAAAATCCATACTTGCGTAAAAAAAATATGATATGCACCAAGGGCTAAGTGTGCTTTTTGACCTTGTGTGGTTGCAGTACTCGTACTGCAATCTCCACACTCGGTCTCAAAAATCCCATTTTACGCCCTTGGTACACAATATACTAATATTTTACACCCCGACCGAAAGGCCACTTTTTGTCCCTGTAATAGGGGCAAAAGTATCATATTTTTCCGCAAACTCAATTTGCGGAGCAAAAGTAAAATTTGCGGGACGAAAATAAATTCTACGGCGAAAGTAAAATTTGCGGGGCGAAAGTAAATTCTGAGGGGCAAAAGTAAAATTTGCGGGGCAAAGTTCATTTTGTTTTTTTAAATATTCAAATAAATTTGCGCGTTGGCCTTATTTTTAGAGACAAAAAGTGACCTCGGTCGAGTGTGGAATTAAATACTATACGCAACACGGGACGAAAGTAGATTTTTCCGCTGATTGATTTACTGCCTGAGCGAGGATATGTTTGATTAAAGTAATCACTATAATCTCACCCTCTGGAAAAATCTCCTCGCTGAGGCAGTAAACCCACCAGCGGGGAAAATCTGCTACTTTCGCCCCTTGTTGCATAATGTACTATATTTCAGCCCAAGACTGAACATTATTTGAAATTTTGAAAGCCTATTCATGAAATAGCGTGAGGCAGAAATGACTTGAGCTCGTTTCCCAACCGACTGCGTTCAATGATGAATATTTTTTTTTTCCAAAAACGCTTTTTTTCTTGAAATCAAAATTTGCTATGTATCTATATGTAAATTCCACATATAACGTCCGGGGAGACCCCTCTTACTATGAAAATCAATAATAATACTGGTTTGCATATTTGCATTAAGCTATAAATCAAGCTTTTGGCAAAAAATGAGATCATAACAGTTCTCCGCCCTTTATTAGACCCCCAGAATACGATTCCCAAAAGGAAAATTCATTTTGAGCAGCCATTTCGCTAAACGATAATATAACTAAACCATATAACAGTGTTCTATTTCAAACCGATTAAAACCGGTTTTGAAAGTTCAATTTTTTTATAATCAATATATTACATACTGTGGCGTATTATATGGGTTTGACGTTTTGTTTTGTGCAGAATTCCGAGGGATGAAAAAATATCGGGGCGATTAATAAATGCTAGTAAATCATCGGTAAACCGTATGTCTCACGGTAATACTTAAAATGAATAAATGAAAAACAGAAAGAGAAACGTGTGTTAAAAATGACTCCGAGAATATGCGTCTAACAATACGATTTTAACGAATAAAAACTATTTTTCTCGTATTCGATCGTAGAATCATAAGGTGCGGCTGTGCGGGGTAAGTCCGCACTGTTGCTATTTGGCGACGTACGCGGTTGATTGCGTTATGACTATAGCAATCATTAGAACCGTCTAAGTCCTCACATGTGATAACACGTAAAATATAAGAAAAAATTGGGCAAGATGGTTTATAAATATATATCGTAAAAAGAATTATAATAATTATTCGCCGTGTTAAATTTGTTGAACATACATTATGCAGATATCGAACCTTTTCGTTTAAGGTCCTTCTCTACACTGGATATAATACTACTATATATATAGTAAACGGGTGGGATTTGTACAAAATAACGTCGCAGACATTTAATGGAGCAACGGAGACCTACTTTCTCCCCGTTTACTATATATATTAGTAGTACTATATCGAGTGTATAGAGGGACCTTAAGCCTTAAAGTTATGAAAATATGTACAAAACTACGATAAATAAATAAAATAAAAAATTTGTCCTCTCGACAATCAAAATTTTATAGTCAATTAATGATTTCTATACATAACTATTGGAATCAAAAAGTTTAGCATTTTACATAATATGAATTCTATATTTTTAGTATATCTTAATGGTACCGATAAAATAATAAGATAAACACAGTTAACTTTGTTATTTTTCAAACTATGCCCTGTATTCGTAGGCTATATCTAACCCTTTCTACACAAAATTTTATAAATATTATGAAAATTCTGCAGGAAAAACTGAGGCAAAAGTAAATACTTGACTCGTAAAAAAGAACAAAAATCCAGCGGCTTTGTTTGCGACGCACGCTTATTTTTATAAAATCGTTACAGGAAAAATGAGAAAGAGAGACAGATGTAAAAAGATTATTACGAAAGCAGTTTAAGTACGTGGGTGGCTGTGATCGTGCTAAACAGTTGGGGGCCGCGACGGCAACGTTGGCGGCTTTTGTTGTTTATAGTCGAAATTAAAACACTCATACACCACGCGCGGCGAATAATATTTATTTACCATTAGCAATTATTGTTTTTATTGGAAAGGAGATGAGAAAAAAAATGCAGTACAGTAACGATTTGAGATTGATGATATAAACACGGTGAACTATTGTTTCTAACCACGTAGTCCTACATTTGCAAGCATCTTTACTCCTCTGTGCATAATATGCTGTATATATTCGTAATCATATAGAATGAAAATAAAGGCTAAGGCAAAAATAAATACTAACGCGCAAAAAAAAAAACAAATCTTCAGCGGCTTCGTTTGTGCCACGCGCTTCTTCCGCGGATTCGTACACTAGGCATCGCAATAGAGAGAGAAAGAGAGAGATAAACAGACAAAGACGGAGGGGAGGGAGGCAGACTCGAAAGAAAACGGCCCATGCGGCGGAGCGGCTTGTGTCACGCCGCGACCTGTTGGCGGCCTTTGACGGCTTTTCTTTTGTTTACATACGCAATGATGCTTACCTATTTTTGTAGCATACTAATAAATATATATGTACGTTTTGGTACGTTTACCGATATTAAAAATGTCTTTATGTAGCTGTCTGTATTGGTGCGTAATATCGACCTTTCAACATTCAATTAAAATCCATTAAATTACAGAGAGAAAACGCAAATATACTTTTACGCGAGAACATATAAGTACTAATTATTTTACCGCGGTGTCGTGAAAAATATATAATTGCATCGTTGCAATATAAACACACACATCGATATCATAAATGCATGTGCAAAGTATGAATAATAATAAACTAACAACACGTACACGTGTAAATCTATATGTAAAAATAACAAAAAGAACTCACCAGTCACGTCACGTTTGTTGTTTCCGAGGTTGAAATGCAGTGGTCTAGAAGATCTCTCGCTTTTTCTCACGCAGCGCAACTCGAATATAAGTGATAATGGCAAAGATGACGGCAGTTTTTTCCAAAAAGCAGAAGACGTCAATAAAGTCTTTACATAACGCGACAACCTACGCGAAAATAATGAGGACTTCGCGCACGCAGTGTTCACTCACAATCAGTATCGTCCAAGAGCCGCTTTATCCCGTTAACCAATAAAAATATTCTTCTTTTTGCAAAACTAGTGTGAGAAATAAGCAATTAGCTCTTTACTGATCAACTGTCAAAAAGGGAATGAGCAGTTCGCGCGCGCAGTCTTGTCGTAGAGACGCACAGCAGCCGATTTTTTAACGCTGACCAATAGCGTGTTTCCGGCGCGCGAAGACGTTTATTAAACGCGTATTCATTAGACCAATAGCAGCAGTCGCTCGGAAATTTGAATAAGTTCATTAACAATATCAGCACCATATATTATAAATGTTATGTTTCAAATGAACTCGTAAATTATAACATCTCAAATATTATTTAAATTATTACAAATAATATGAATTGTACTTACCGATAAAATATTTTTAATGAAAATGATTGCAAGTGCTATAAAAATAATAGTACAAAAATATTTGTTTATGCTAACGTTAAAAAAGTTATACCTACTCAAAATTAAGAGATTATCTATTTTATATTAAATTGTAAGCCAAAAATTCGATGGACGAAACATCTGATAAAAACGATTTGAAAATTTGCAAGTGTAATACGCTCTTTGCGTAAGTTAGGTAATTGGTCTGTACATATTTTGTCCGTCGAGTGTATGTACATATACATGGGTTAAAATCGTTTAGGCGTTTTAGACTTAAAAATTCTTCCATCGCCTACTTCCAAAGTTCGATCGATAACGGAATAAAATTTTCTGTGCAACATTTGTGGCGCGACGCGTATAATAGTATTATAATATGTAGTAAGAGGGTTAAAGAGCTTTGATCATAGTTTGAAAACTCGCTTCCGTTAGCCTTTCTTTGTGAAACAAGATCGTATATGCTTCAAGCTCAGATACGTAGGGTAAAAAGAGTTAAAAGCTTTCACATTATCTGCAAAAATATGTCTAGCCCGCTTTGTTGTAAGGTCATCTATTATTTCTTAAAATAGATTTACAAGCTTCAGTTGGAAAACTCGTTTTCCTCCTATATTAAGTGGGTTTAACGCTTTAGGTTTGCCATGAAAGCTCGAAAAGGCTCGCCTTACTCATCTTACCTCGAATAACGTAGTTTTGAGCAGTTTTTCTTTCGAAGCTGAGAATCTTTTGCCAAATAGCTGCTGAAAGGCAGGGTTTTGAATTTAAATTTAATCCCCGCTTTCGCTCGACACCCCCCGATATATTTTAAAAAAATANTGCCGATGTATTTTTAAAAAATATACTCATTATAAAACTCGCGGCGCGGGCGCCACACAGCATGAAAGATTTCAGTGAAATATTTCGAAACATTTCAGTGAAATATTTCGAAACATTTCAGTAAAATATTTCAACGAAATATTTCATACATCTTGCAGTAATATTCCACAGAAAATTAATAAACCAACTCTAGTCAAATATTTCATGGAATATTTCACAAATATTCCATAAATATTCCTTTGGAAGCTTTGAATTACTTTTTGAACATTCCAAAGAATTATTTGTAAAATATTCCTCCAATATTTCGTAAAATATTTCTTTAATTTATTTCATAAATAATTCACTCAAATATTTCTTGAAAGATTTATAAAATAATTCTTAAATATTTTTTGGGAATAAATAAACAAAACATTTAAGTATTTCTTGAATTATTTATGAAATATTCCATAAATATTCCATGAAATATAACTCTGAATCATTTAATACATACTTTACTGAATTATTTCATGGAAGATTTAAAATATCTTCCGTAAATATTTCACTAGATCTACCAAAATAATTATCAATCATTTCTTGAAATAGTTATGAAGGGTTCCATACATATTTCATGAAATGTTCCACAGAATTATTTCTGAAATCTTCCACTGGAATATTCAATGAAATATTCATGTGATCTTCCGTAAATATTTATGTGGAAGTTCCAAAATATGTTTTAATCATTTCTTGATTTATTTACGAAATATTCTATGAATATTCCGTAATAAATTGCTAAACTTGATTTCAGTAATATTTCGTTGAAAAATTAAATGGGATATTTAGGAATTCTTCCACACATATTATTTTGGAATAATTGAAAAATTTTTGATAGTTCTTGAAGTATTGACGTATTATTTTAAGAATATTTTATGAACAATTTGACAACAATGATTTCTTTAATAATACTGTGAAATATATAATGGAAGATTCATGAAATCTTTTATAAATATTTTTGGGAATGAATATGAAAATTACTGAATACTTTCTAAATATATAATGTATACATTTCTGGAATATTGCAAAATAATTATGCAACAAATATTTTAGTGAATATTTAAAATTAAAATATTACGTAAATATTTCACGAATATTTACAAAAAATATTTCGTGAAAGATTTCTGAAATATTCCCGAAATATCATCGGAAATTTTCTTTGCAGATTTTAACCATTGAAATACTTTATAAATAATTCCTAAATATTTCAAAAAAAATGTTTTCTGAATGATTAGTGGAATATTCCGGAATTATTTAACAAACAATTGTGAGTTCTCTAGGAATCAAGAAATAATTCAGAAATATTATAGAAATATTTTATGAGAGATTTTCAGGTCATGCACAAATAGAAATTTTTAATAAATTTTGCTATATTTACAGCAACATTTATCTTAAACTTATATTAAAAATTACTATCTTATGTAGTGAGAATTAAAACATACAACAAATAAATATATTAAATAGTAAAAATGATTTGGATTTAAAGTTACGAGTTTGAGGTGACTTGATAACAATTAGTTTATGCAATTTGAAAGTTTAAAATTATATTATTGAATAGTGACAAACTTATTGCTGCTATTAATTAATTATTAATTAAAATTTATTCATTATCAATTTTAAGCTGCAAACCAAGTCACCATATATGTCAGATCCAAAATTTGGTAAATAAGAATTCTGTTTAGGTAGACGGTTAGCGCGCTCGACTACTATCCCGAAGGTCCAAGGTTCGATCCCCGTCGAAGTAAAAAAAAAAAATTAATTTCTCAGTTAGTATGTTTGTAAGAAGTCCAAATATTAAATAAACAATCCAAAATATAATAAGTATAAAGTGGGTAAAACGAAAATATAAATTAAATTTTTAAATATTGCAGCGCTTATGAAAGTTAATTTTTTACAGTGAAATAATGCAATAATCTTTCTGAAACATTACCTAAAATATTTCTTGAAAAATGTTTGAAATATTTCTTGAACAATTTTTGAAATATTTCAATGAAAGAAATTAAGGGACATAACAATCTTTCAGAAATATTTCGTCGACAGATTACTGGAAGATTTCAAATCTTTCGTTCCAATATTTCGGAAATATTCCCGAAAGATTTCATGCTGTGTGGCGCCTGTGGTAGGGGCGTTAAAGAGTTTTGGTTTGAATTTATTTCTCGTTCTCGCTCGCCTCCCCCCAATATGCGAGCGTATTCTAAAAAAGTATTCTCTCAACTAAACTTTGCGGCGCGTGGGGTGGATGTGTTAAAGAGTTTTGGTTTTGAGTTTGATCCTCGCTCTCGCTTGTCTCCCTGCGTTGGGCCGATGTAATTTAAAAAAAAAAATAATCCTTCAATCTAACTCGCTACGCGAGTTACATGCAAAGTGCTACTGCAGTAGTGCACTAACTCGCTACGCGAGGCACAGTGCAAACATGGACCGATTATGCCACGGATAGGCATGGCAGCGGATTTATACTAGACAGTGCTCATAAATAAAGTACGATACTCGTGTAATAAATAAATGTACCATTCAGAGCAGAACGCGAGACGTGTGAAATAAGAGGATCTAAACAGTTTCTTTTCCTCTGAAAGCTCTCTTCTTCACTCTCCTCGCCTGCTTAAGATAAGAATCCAACACAAAAAATTCGAAAATTGCTGCAAGTATAGTATTATTATTTCGTGAAACTTACATTTTATTATAATTTGCATATACAAAATTGCGCTCACATAGCCTAAAAAGGGCTATATCGTTTTGTCAATTTGTATTGTTCTTTAGACATTGTTTTAATCCTAAATCTGCTCAAAATATTAATACTTAATACCTCATTGCCGTTTTTACAACCTTTTTCAATCGCTTGTAAAGCGGAAATGGCTTATCTCTCTCTTTCCTCCCCCGTGGAGAGAGAAAGTGACATGACGGTATAGGGGCGAAATTCCAGAGGTATGGGGCGATTATATGAAGATGAACCTTCCAGAGTCTCTGTTTTTAAAAATCTGGATGTCCAGGGAAGTCACTTTCCTCCTCATAGGCCTAAGCGCGACGTGAAAGTCAAACTAGCGCGCCACGCGCGGACTTACGGCCGCGGTGGCTTACCGCCTTTCATCGCTTCGCAATGCAAGGCACGCAAAACGCTTACGCTTCGCGTTTTGCGCATAAGGCACGACCGCCGACGCTCGAGTTTTGCGCTCGCCATGCCACACGGGGCTCGCCAGCGATGGGCATCGAGAGTTTCGTCGTGGGTGCTCATCGGCAAGTCTAGAGCGCCAAAGTGATTGCAGTGCTGAGCAGCTAACTTCACACCGTAGAAATTTGTCCAATTCAAACTCGCGTGCCGAGTTCCGCTCGTTTCTCCATTTCAGCGCGCTACGGCAACTGCTTCAAATTTCTTGCAACGCTGATTGTTCAGTTATACGATTAATTAATTAATTAATTTGTGCATTTTATAATAAACTATTTGATATTATATATATATATATATTATATATATATAAATTTGTAAGTCTACTATAACGAAAATAAAAAAAATAAATAAAACGAAACTTGTTATAATTTGTTGTAAATTTATTTTCATTCAAAATATGTAGTCGAAAGTGGCGGAAAACTTGATATCTTTTACAAATCAAACGATTCGTTTCTAAAAAAAATGACATAATATATACTAATTCTTACTGCTATAGAATCTCCTTATAAGCATATTAACTATCGTGATCGATTTTGAATTGTTAAAAAAATTAATAAAATTAGGTAGATCGGCTACATTGTAGTGTATATCATAATTTAAAAATGTCTCTGCAATCGCTATATCTTCCTATATTATATAGTTGTTTTGGCTATACTCCCCCCCACACCCCCACGCCCCCCACACCCCCCCACACAATAAAAGCTAAAATCGTTCATTTTTATGTTATTTTTGATAATCTCAATGCCCCCCCCCACAGCCCCCCACCCTACCCCCCACACAGAAATAACACGAATTTGGTATGATTATCTTATTCAAAATGTACTGTTAGTTGCATACAAATGTTTAAAGTTGAAAACTTATTTAAATATGCTAACGAGACTGCTCTCTGCGTATTCGGGCTTGAGACCGTCATATTTTCACTACTCTGAAAGTAAAATATGGCCGCATTAACAGTCCATTACCATATGGACCGAGTAAGTGAGTCCAAGAACTCGAATGAACTTTTTAGAGTATTATGTAATGAATACTTTTTTTTTAAAGCGAAAAATCAGGAAGCATATCACAAATACCCATTTAATCAAGTACCTTTATAAGAGTTAATATCAGTTAGTAGTGTTATTGAAGGAAAGCTTAGGATTTCAAATCAGTATCAAATATCTTTAAAATCAGTCAGATATAAGTGACGATTGTTTGAGAAATAGATTTATGTATACTGTAATAGGAAATGGAAGCATTCCACAATGAATTAATCAAGAACTTATAAGATTAATATCAATTAATGTTCTGAGAAAGTTAAGATTGTAATGATACTTAAAAGAAAATGAAGCGTATCACATCTGAAGAAACATTTAATCAGCAACTCTATAAGAGTAAAGCTTTTTATATTAATTAAGTTTTCAAGGTTAATAAGAGAAGAGAAGAACTTAATGAATTATTATATGATGGATTCATTAATTGAACTAATAATAGACGCAGTTTTCCACACCACCCAAGGCAGGTACTGTCAGAAGCACATTATATTAGTCATAATACAATGTACTTGCGCGCGTTGATTTTTATTGTTTTTTTTTATTTTATTTGTATAAAAATCACCAATAATTTCATATAATACTCATGACATTGATCAAAATTATACAAAATTATGGTTATTGTTAATATTTTTATACAATTAAATATTCTTAAAAAACGTGGCGGAATTCATCGCAAGAGTCCTATAACACGGGCAGTCTTAGGATACCAATCCTCCTCCCCTTAAGACTCCCACCTCTATACCACCTCCAAAAAAAATTTTTTATTGCACTTAGAAAAATTTGATACAGTTTTCGTAATAATTATATTATGATTTAGAATAAAAAAAAAATCAGTTTTAAAAAATTGTATTTTGTTCTGAAAAGAAAATGCAGTTACGCCGTAATTTGTATCTGAAAGAAAAAATCAATGACGTTACGATAATTTTGAAAAATAAAAAAAAAAAAAAAAATTTTTAAGTTTTAAACATTATAATTTATAAAACAATAATTTACTAATTTTCGATAAATGTGAACCTAATTATCATTGGCTATATTGATGATATATTTAACATAAGCTCTGCAATCATCTTTTAAGCATTCTGGGAAATAGATTATGTTTTTACGAACCTTTAGAATAGTTAGAATGGTATGTCAATTTTTGTAGAATTTGATCGAGTTCTGTAATTTTTTTTGACGCGTTTTCTCACATACTTCAAATTCTTCATAAATTCAATTTTTGAATTTTTAAGTGACTCAAATCATTTCATCATTTTCTTGTATCATATTGTATTTTTCCATCATTCAGTGTACATAACGAGAATTCATGCTAACATATAAAAAAATATGTATTGATGTTCTGTAATAGCCATTGTATGTAAGAGCTAACTTTAATAGAACACAGAAATATTCACAACTAATATTGTATTACTATAATAAACAACGCTTTTTTTTTCTAAAATTTTTGTGTTTGTTGCTTCATTTAATATTCTATTTTGCTTCCAATATTTGAAATACGAATATCTCGTGGCGGGATTCGCGAGCTTTAGCCGCGTCGTAAATGATCGCTTGGTAAGAGACTAAGAGATCATTCCCCATTAGGAGGCGATTAGAAGCAGCTGATACGTATAATATTTATTTAATAAATATTACTGCTGAACTACTATAATAAAATTAAACAAGTATATATACATTGCAGTAGTCTGTTCATTGCACTTTACGGCATGTTCTGGCCTATTGGCAGTATACTTGCATGCGTTGCAAGTACTGGTATGTGTTTGAATTTTGAAAGTCGCGCGGGCAGCGTTGCACGGGAGTAGGCGACATGTCCAGGCCGATTGAGAAATTATTAATGATTTTTGATTATTTATATAAATGAGGAATTATATATTTTCTTTTGAGGGTTCATGAACAAGCTCTTTTTTTTCTTAATGTGATTTTCTCTTGCATTTAAATTACGAAATACCTATGTGCGGATTTTTGATATAGACTAAGGGAATCCCAATTCCTATTTATGCGACATTAGCTGATAGCCGTAATAAGTGATAGGTATATAAATTTTTAATTATAAACGTTTATCCTATGTCAACAAATTTATAACAGATTTATGTAAGTTGAACATATTTTCTAAATTAACAGAAACTAAAAATTGGGGTTGGCGAGCGAAGCGAGCAGGGGCGAATTTAACACGGAAACAAATATAATATAATGATAATATTTTAAAAATAAAAATTCTACCAAAAATTAAAATCGAGGCGTTGGAGCGAAGCGAGCAGGGGGGGGGTCGGAGCGCATAGTATTATATAATTTATATATATATATATATATTATATATATAAATTGCGATGTGTTGTGTAATAATATCAATGTATCAATATAGTTCAAGCAAAATTATAAATTATCATTTAACTTTTGAGTATGTGCGATTGCTGAAGAATGTACAAACCTATATAATAGTTTATTATAAAATGCACAAATTAATTAATTAATTAATCGTATAACTGAACAATCAGCGTTGCAAGAATTTGAAGCAGTTGCCGTAGCGCGCTGAAATGGAGAAACGAGCGGAACTCGGCACGCGAGTTTGAATTGGACAAATTTCTACGGTGTGAAGTTAGCTGCTCAGCACTGCAATCACTTTGGCGCTCTGAACTTGCCGATGACCACCCACGACGAAACTCTCGATGCCCATCGCTGGCGAGCCCCGGTGTGCATGGCGAGCGCAAAACTCGAGCGTCGGCGGTCGTGCCTTATGCGCAAAACGCGAAGCGTAAGCGTTTTGCGTGCCTTGCATTGCGAAGCGATGAAAGGCGGTAAGCCACCGCGGCCGTAAGTCCGCGCGTGGCGCGCTAGTTTGACTTTCACGTCGCGCTTAGGCCTATGAGGAGGAAAGTGACTTCCCTGGACATCCAGATTTTTAAAACAGAGACTCTGGAAGGTTCATTTCATATAATCGCCCCATACCTCTGGAATTCGCCCTATACCTCACGCCTTCGCAACACTAAATGCATGTCACACTTCAAACAAATAGCTAAAGAATACCTTCTCACACTAAAAACCCCATAATTATCTCACAAACACTACACTTCTACAATCTACCACTCTATATATATATATAATTTCTCATTTACTCTACATATATCATCTCTCACACACACAACTTATAACTGGTCTTAATTTTTTACTGTATCTTTTAATTTGTACAACATAATGTACAAAAATAGAAAAAACAATTTAATTAACAATTTATGTTGTGAAATACTCTCACAAATACAACGATATGCACACACGCATAGCGTACAGCTGACCGAGAGCGGAGCAGAGGACTGAGGGTTGCTACCTGAGTTTTATTGCACCTGATCTACAGCGACGCTCCCCAGCAGAGACGTCGTAGCACAGGGCCTCACTTCGTAACGGACCGCCGACCAGAGCACTTCAACGGCAACACAGCACAGTCTTCAAGTTCTCTTTATTCTTATTCACATCTTGTTTATTCAAGCATTCTTTCCACATTTACAAACATTCATATTTTATCACTAGTCTCTGTAAACTCTTTTTTTGTGTAAATTCTGTGTGTTATGTTTAAATAAAGGTTCCTTAAATATACACCGGTTTTAACCTAATTCCAACAATTTAATTTAACAATTTAATCTAATATAATCTAAACACATCTTATATTTTATAAATTTTTTAATAAATATAGTGACTTCTTCCTGGGAGCTGTGTGACCTTGCTGTGGGTGAGCGGGCTGAAGCCGGAGGGAGCCCGTGCCCTGAGGGGGAAGAAGGTGCCTTAGCAATAAGTGCGGTTCGGATTCCTATTAACGAGCACTCTATGATTTAGCGGGTGGAGGAGCCTAGCCAAAACAGCTATTGCTGGATCGCTGCATTTTCCCCTTATGATAGGCAGCGCCTCGGTTCTGCGACTAAGGAACAGCTCTCCATTGTGATTTGGTGGACTACAGTGGGATTCATTCACCCCCCCCCCCCCAACCCCACGGGGGGAAAGAACCGGGCCGAAGGGACAAGTTGGCCNACTAGTTGGCCACTCGAGGGCTCTATGTGGTCGCTA